>PVLA01008199.1:0-92280 GCA_004027455.1 Hydrochoerus hydrochaeris
TTCATGTCTCATATCTACTTAATGGTTCCACCAGTGCTCAACCCAATCATCTACACTGTGAAAACTAAGCAGATCCACCAGGGAATTTTGCATCTTTTTATTCACTCTAAGATTCTGTTGTGATATAGGCATGTCTGCAAGAAAATAATAGTTACCACACCTCATGGTGAGCTATGATGAATTGTTTGCATTAAGTGTGTTGGAAGAGTAGTAGAAAAGATTCTTTGAGAAACAGAAGTAGAACCAAATGAGCATACTAGAATTTTGTGTCCCCTGAGGCCAGACAGCTTGACTTTTCAAATGCTTCATCATATCCCTATAGGCTCGGGTATGTTGCAAAGGATGGCATTGAAAATTGTTTTCATTTATTTTTTTCTCACTTTTTTCCTCCAACTTTTAACTGTTCAGCTCATAGTTCCCATATTAATGTTTTCGTTTTCCATGAATATCCAAACATATATGTGCTATATTTCCATATTTATTTGGTCCTTGATATTCTGTAATATTTAACATGGAATCTTATGGTTTTTGTATATAATTACAGTGCTTGTAATCTTAGTTTTCTTAATTATGGTAACATATTACTTTTATGTGAGGTATATTTTTGACAAAAAATAGATGTGATGAACCATCCCGTTTATATCAGCATCACCTTCTAAACATTTGTATCCAGATTCTTTTTTACCAGAGGTTTAATTTCTTCAGGTCTTTAGGAACATTACTCTTTTTATGGTATTGTTTTAGTTCATTTTTTAGAAATGATTCTTATAGAAAGATTCCTTAAGAAACAGAAAACTGAAACTTAACACATTTAAAATCTTATAGAAAAATCAGACTTCATGTTTTTTTAAATCTTCCAGTTATTGTTTTGAAAATCTAGCACCTATAACCAGTTACATAAATTTAGGGGTCTGCTTTTTTTTCAATTGTTTATACGTTCCAGACACAAGACCTTTGTCTGAAGAAAAACTGGATAAAATTTTGCCACTCTTGGGCTGTCTTTTCTCCCTGATACGAGAAACTGAAAGACTAAATAAGGACCAAAAGGTAAAATACACATTGTAAAATGGGAGGAAATTGTTTGAAAAGAAAGAGGAACAAGGTTGGGGAAGTGTGAAAGGAAGGAGGGAAAAGAAAAAAAATGATTGAAAAAGGGTAAAATGGAAACATATCTGTAAATAGGTTGGGGAAGAGGAAATGAAGGAGAGGGGATTGGAAAACAAAAGAGGAATCAGAATATATCTTACACTGGTACAAATTCCCTATGGGAAACATGATCTTTATGTATATATAAAACCTACCAATAAAATTAATTAAATTTTAAAAATGTCATCATCTATATTATCTAAACTGCTGATATTAATAGGAGAACTGTAGCGCACTGTAATTTGTTACAAGTGTGTAAAAGTGGGGAAAAGATAATATACAAATTTAACTTGCATTTAAATCTTTTTTCAAAGTACAAATCTGGGGCTGGGGAATAACTCAGCAGTGTAAGCACCTGCCTGGCAAGCACGGGGTCATGAGATTGATCACTGGTACTTCTGCCCTGCAAAACACAAAGTAGAAATATGTATTATCAATTTTTTCTTTTTACTAATGCATATTTTCAAGGTAAAGTGCTCACATTCTTCCCATGAAGTTGTGCATATCCATAACACAATTAAATTCCTTTTTTCACCTTCCTTTTCCTCTCCCTCTCCTTTATTTATCTCTTCATTACTTGATCCACTTCCCTTTTGCAAATAATCTGTTTCTCTATTTTGTATTACCAGCTTTTATTTTGTTCTTCTCATATATCTCTGAAATTACATTGCATATAGTCATACATGGTTTGTGTTGTAATCTTTGCAATAGAAAAAATTGAGTTCACTTTTTTATATTGGCTCAATGAAAGAAATAGAAGGAAAAGAATAGCAAAAATGCTTATCGCTCTTAATATTTGCAGAAGTCTTAATAAGCAGTGAGTTTTCATATTAATTTTTCAAATGATTAGGCAAGACCTGTAAAAATTTGTTCTTTGCTTGTTGTAAAAGTGCCAGTCATTCATTTCTGAATGTACAAGTTATACTGAAATAAATCACTCATTGAATAAATGAATATTAGTTTAGATTTATATTTTTAAATCCTACAGATACCACAAGCCTTTACTATCTGATTAATTAAGCTGTTATTTGTCAAATATTATTTAGTTATGCCTTTTTTATTGTTTTTGCTATAGTAGTGGCATTTATATCAATGCTACTCTCCAGTATCATAGACTTTTCATTTTGACCTGTCTATAGAAGAGACACATGAGAGGTATATATATTTCCCAAAGGTTAAATTTCTTCCTTTCATTTCTAGCCATTCCTTGGAACAGACCCTCTGGAAAAGCTGCGGCCCTGGGGACAAATGCATGACCTCAATCTATAGTACAGGTCATCTATATATGAGATACCTCAGTCTGCTGAGGTGGAACTACTAAATTGAGCCCAGTTGAGGCAATGTGGTGATTTAATGAGCCTGTCTGTGAAAATATAAAATAAAAAAGGGGCTCTGGGGATGATGCTCAGTGTGAAGGCTGTGAGTTCAATACTGAATCCAAAACAAACAATAAACCAACAAAAATAAACTGCACCTCCCTGGCTGACTGTAAGGTCTACCTCAGAAATGGACAACCTATGTGATTTGGTCCTTGCTCTTAACCTAGTGTAGTACTGATTTCAGCACATTGTGGACTCTAGGTATAACCATGCTTAGTTGCACTGGTGGCCAAATCTGTGGCATAAGAGCTTGGAGCTGTTTCAGCCACAGTGAGTAAACCCAAAGCAAAGGGTGACCCATTCAATGCCTGACCCCAGTCTATTAGCTTGTATCTGGGGTACTGTCTACAGAATGAGAGGTGGTGAGAATGAGCTACTCAATGAACTACTCAAGGTACATTCCCACTTCATGTTGAGCAATGTAAAACTGCAGTTGTGTGAACCTTGGTTCAAGTTTTTTTCTAGCACAGAGTGATAAGGCGCTCACAACAGACTTGCAGAAAACATTAATATGGGAACTATGAGCTGAACAGTCAAAATGCTAGTGGGTGAAGAGAGAATGCTTAGCCCGCTTAGAACTTCTAGACACTTGGTCTCAAGGAAAACCAAATAAATATTTAATGAGTATTTATCCTAGAATAAATTCTTAATCCCTCAATCCCTAGAAGCCAATAGCCATCAGGGTCTTTCAGGAAACCATGAAATTACGTGGTGCTCAAAATAGGTTACCAGGAGTTGATAGGTAGTAATCAATATAGGTTAATTCTTAGACACAGAATATAAAACAACTGCTGTGAGGAAATTCAGAGCTTTAATAAAACACAGAGAAATATTCAATGCTTTAACCAAAAAATTCAACATAGGGAAGGCAGTATTTTTTAAAAATCAAACAGAATTCTTCAAGCTGAAGCACACTGGGTAAAACTAAAAACATGCTTGGTGTTATCAAAAGCAGAAAAAGTCAAACAGGAATGAAATATTGCATAGGCTCTTTGCAAAAATAGACTTGAAGAAGAAGAACAAAAGAGAATGAAATAGGATTAAAAAGCTTATGTAAATTAGGGACAATGTTATAAGAGCAAATAATCAGGTTATGAATGTTCAAAAACTTGACAATGAAGAAAGTATATCCAAAGACACAATCCCAGATAACTTTCCAATAGTAGAAAAAGATACAAAATTCAAGGTACAGTAAGGTCCAGTGTCACAACCATAGTTACTTGTATCTCAACCAAGTCTGTATCATGTTAATTTATAAACTAACTTCCAAAAGGAAGAGTCTCAAGGTAACAAGGGGTATGAAAACGTAAGTAATGAGTGAAATGGAGGCTAAATGTTGGGAGTACAAACTTGTTAAAATGGGAAGTGGAACAATGGGCAAAATGAGACAGAAAGAAGATATATTATGTACAGTTCCAAATCCTACATGATGAATGTGGTAATTATGTATGAAAAACATAAAAAAGTAAAGATTAAAAAGAGAGATTATTTTAATCTTCAGCATACATAGTATTAGTTTTTTCCAGAACCATTTATTAAAAAGGTCAGTTTTCTTCCAGTGACTGTGCTTGGAAACTTTGTCAAAGATAAATGGGCTAAGTATGTCTGGAGTTGTTTCTGTATCTTCTAATTTATTCCATTGAATCTTGGGTCTGTTTTTCTTTTTGTTTGTTTTCCAGTACCATGTTTTGTTTTGTTTTTGTTTGGTTTGGTTTTTTGCTATCACAGTACTTTTTAGTATAATTTCAAGTTAAGGGTTCTTGCCTAGAATTGCCTTTGCTAAGTGTAAGTGTCTTCTGATTAAAAAATGAATTTTAGTGTTGTTTTCATTAATATTTTGAGATATGGTATAGAAATTTTAGTCAGGATTTCATTAAATCTGTATAACGATTTTGGAAGTATGGCATTTTCACTATATGAGTTTTTCCTACCTCAAAGCAAGGGCTATCTTTTCATTTCCCCCCCTTTTTTTTTGTACTGAGAATTGAACTCATGACCTTGTGCTTGCTGGGCAAGTGCTATGACATTGAGCCATATCCCTGGCCCTTCTTTTCACTTTCTGATATCTTCTTACGTCCTTTTTCACAGTACTGTAGTTTCCAATGTAGGGATCTTTTACTTCCTTCGTTACATTGAGTCTGAGATACTTCATGTTTTTGGATGCTATTGTGAACTATTTTGTTTTCTTAATTTCTCTTTCAGTGAGTTTGTTATTAAAATACAGGAAGGCAATTAATTTTTGAGTGTTGACTTTGGATCCAGATACACTACTGAATTTGATAAGTAAACCTACAAGTTTTTTAATGGATATTTAGGAGCCTTCTATATAGACTATCATGTTATCTGCAAAGAATGATCTTTTAACTTCATTATACACTAAACTAAAACCAAAATGGATCAAAGATTAAATATTAAAATAGACACATTAAATCTTCTGGAAAATAGAAACAGTAGAACTCTTGAAGATGCTGGTCTCATCACCAGTGGGCAAAGACTTTATGAATAAAACCCAGTTACACAGGAACTCTCACAATCAACAACTGGTATCTCATCTTGTTAAAAAGCTTTTGGTCAGCAAAGAAATTCACCAACAGAGTGAAGAGACAACCCACATTGTGTAAAAAGTGTTGGCAGCTGTTCCTCAGATAAAAGACTATTATTTAGAATATATAAAAAACTCATGAATATCAGATTATTCCCAAATTTAAAGTCCCATCCAGTAATGGACATCTGAAATGAATAGACACTTCTCAGATGAAGTAGAAAAAAATATATATATAATCCAACTTCTAAAGTGAAGATTCTCAAGGCAACAAGGGGTATGAAAACATAAGTAATGAGTGAAATGGAGGCTAAATGTTGGGAATACAAACTTGATAAAATGGGAAGTGGAACAATGAGCAAAATGGAAACAGAAAGAAGATTCAAAATCATTGATCATTTAAGAAATTTAAACTAAAACAATGCAGGAATTCCCCAGAAAGTGGCTACTATTAATACATCAACCAATAATAAATTGTGAAGAGGGTTGTAGTGTAAAAGGAATGTTTCTCCATGGTTTGTCGGAGTGTAGATTGGTGCAAAAAACTCATAAATATCAGATTCTTCCCAAATTTAAAGTCCCAATCCAATAATGGACATCTGAAATGAATGGACACTTCTCAGATAGAGTAGAAAAAACACAGGCAAATCAGTGTAAAGATTCCTGCAAAAGTAGAATTTGAAGTTTCATTAGACCCATATAACCCCTTTCTTTGTATCTTCCCCCCAAAATTAAAAGAATCACACCATAACAATATACTCATACCTATATATATATAGTGGCAGTTTGTAATAGCCAAGTCTTGGAAATAGCCCAAATACTCATCAGTTGGTGAATGGATAAAGATTTTTTTTAAAAAAGGAAAACAGAAAAAAGGATAGAAATGTTACAGAAGTTTTTAAAAATAGTAGGAAATTAAAACTAGTTAATATATTGCATATATTACAAGCAGTTGATCAGATTCCAAGATACAGTCATAAAAATGATCAAACAATGAAAGCACAAACTGCTCTTTTTGATGAACTAACAGAGATTTGTATTATAGTCATCTATCTTGTATGCACACAAATATATATGCATATATATGTATATATATATATGATCTTTTCCCTTTTCCTTTTCTTCTTTTCCCTATCCCAGTTATTCCTTTCTTATTGTTTTATTATCATAATATTTATTGCAAATCATGAGTCTTATTATTATTCTTTCAGTTTTTTTGTGAAGGAGACTGATAATTACAAATGTGAGCTTATTTCACTTATGAATATGGTCTCAGGTTGCCTCCACTTACCTATAAAAGCTTCAAGATTATCCTTATTCATAACAGAGTAATACCCTATTGTATAAAAATAACACATATTTTTTACTCATTCTGCAGTTGATGGGCATTTAGGTTGTTTCCAAGATTTAGCTACTACAAATTGTGCTGTTATCAACATAGATGTTCATACATCTCCATGGTATGATGTTTCCAATTTTTCTGGCAAAATATACAGAAGGAAACAGACTTCCAATCTTAGTTTTGAACAATCTTCCCACTGATGACCACAGTGGTTGCACAAGCCTACACGCTCACCAATAGTGGAGAAGTGTTCCTTTTTCCTTACAGCCCTGTCAACATTTGTTATTGGTTGACTTCTTGATGGTAGCCATTCTTTCTGGAGTGAGATGGAATCTCAATGTTCTTTTAATTTGCATTTCTTGAATGATGAGAGATGTTGAACATTTCTCCATGTATTTATTTGTCATTTGTATTTCTTCATCTGAGAAATACAAGTTAATCTCAGATGCCTAGATTTGCATTGGGACCTTGAAGTTTGGGAGCCTGGAGTTTTTCAGTTTTTTATATGTTCTAAATATAAATCCTTTTCTGAGGGACAACTAGATAAAATTCTTTCCCATTCTGTGAGTTGTCTTGTCATTCTATTTTTGATTTCTTTTGAAGTGCAAAAATGTTTTAATATGATGAGATCATAGTGTTTGATTCTTTGAAGTTTTTCCCATGCAATTTGTGCCTTGTTTGTGAACTCTTTGCCTTCCCCTATTTCTTCAAGATTTCTACCTACCTTATCTTCCGGTAGATTTAGTGTTTCTATTTTGATATTTAGGTCTTTGATTCATTTTTACTTTAATTTATTTCATGATGATAGACATGGGTTTAGTTTTAGTCTTCGGCATGTGGGAAGCCAATTTTTCAGCACTCTTTATGAAAAAGGCTATCTTTCTTCCAGTGAACATGTTTAGCCCCTTTGTCAAAGATAAGTTGAATGAATGTCTTTGTAGTTGTGTCTGCATCTTCCCATCTGTTCTACTGATCCTCAGATCTGGATCTGTTTTTTTTTATTTGCCAGTATAACACAAATTTTATCACAGTGGCTTTTTAGTATAATTTCAAGTCATGGATTATGATGCCTCCTGCATCTTCTTTGTTATCCAAGATTGCCTTTCCTATTATAGGTCTCTTCTGTTTCAAAATAAACTCTAGCATTGTTTTCTTTAGATCTGTGAGGTATATTAATGGTGGTTTGATCAGGATTGAATTAAATTTATGTAGCAGTTTTAGGAGTATGGTCATTTTTATATGTTGGTTCTTCCTATCCAAGAGGAAGGGATATCTTTCCATTTTCTAATCCTCTTCTATCTCCTTTCTTAGAGTACTACAGTTTTCAATGGATAGGTCTTGTATATGCTTTGGTAAATTGATTCCTAAGTATGTCATTTTTTTCAGTGCTATTGTGAAAGATGTCATTTCCGTATTTCTCTCTCAGTGAGTTTGTTGTTTGTGTACAGGGATGCTATTAATTTTTTAATGTTGAGTGTGTATGCAGTTACACTGCTGACTTTGCTTACTAACTCTAGTAGTCTTTTGGTGGAATTTTTGGAGTCTTCTATGTAGAGTATCATGTCATCCTCAAATATGATACTTTAACTTCTTCCTTTCTTATCCATATTCTTTTTATTTCTCTCTCTCTCTCTCTCTCTCTCTCTCATGTAATTGCTCAGGTTAATGTTTCCAGTACTATATTAAATAATATATATATACTATGTTAAATAGGAGGGGGCACAGTGGACATCCATGTTTTGTTACTGATTTTGCAGTGAAAACTTTCAGTTTTTGTCGATTTAGTATGATGTTGGCTATTGATTTGTTATAGATCAGCATTAGGTAGATAGTATCTATTCCTATTTTCTTTAGCATTAGCCTCGTGAACAAATGTTTAGTTTATCAGAACCTTTTTCGCTTTTTATACTGGCTTTCTGGAGTCTTGCTTATGATACATATGGGTGTAGATTTATTTTGGTTATGACTGTTTGAAATTCTATATATCTCACTTATCTGCATATCAGATTCATTTCTCATGCTTGGGAAACTTTCTGGTATTACTTTCGTAATAAATTTTTTATGTCATTTGTGTTGACTCCTGCATTTTCAAGGATACCTATAGATTATATTGTTTCTCTTTGCATCATCTTGAAGTTGTTGAATTGTTATTTCATGATCCCTTGTTATTTTGTAAAGTTCTTTCCTGGGCTGGAGATTTAGCTCAGAGGCATAAACATCTGCCTTGGAAGCACCAGTTCATGCATTCAATCCTTGGTACAAAAAAAAAAATTCTTTTATTTTCTGACCACTAACTGTAATCCTGTCTTCATGGTCTGAAAGTCTGTCTTCATTTTCATTCAAGTGGTTGTGCCAGATTTCAGTGAGATGTTTAATATCCTGGATATCTCTTTTAATTTGTTTCATGCATTATTTTTCTTTCCTATATTTTTTATTCAAGGTTTCCATCATTTTACCATGCTCCTGTACTTTTTTTTTAAATCTATCTCTTTTCTACCTATGATGAGAAATTGTTTCTAATCTGATTTTCACTATAGTCTAATGAATTTGTTTCTTTATTTCACTTGCTATGTTTTCAGAAATTTCAGATGTATGACTTCCAGTGTGCTCATATTTTCTGTCTCCTATAGTTGTTCTTGATGGACTGGGCATTCTGTCTCCTGTAGTTGTTGTTGATGGACTGGGATTGCACTTTGCTTTTTCATTTTATCATTTTCACCTCTTAAGTTAATAGTTTGGTCTTTTCAATTCCACTAGTATCAACTGTCTGTTGTGTGTGTCTGATGGGTCTTGTCTTAGTTACTTTTCTCTCTCATTGTTGAGACAAATATCTGATGCCCAAATTTAGGGAAAGGAAGGTTTATTTCTTACAGGTTGGAGGTTTTCATAAATACTCAGTTGGAGCCAAGCAGCAAAGTGGAGTGGTAGGGCTGGCAACATCAGTTCATGGTGGCTGCAAACAGCAAAAGTGTACTACAAAAGAGGAAGACACACCTTTTTCCCACTGTTGTACTGTATAGTGGCTCCAACCCTGGTGGGTGTGGCACTCACACAACCAATCTCCATGCCAGACAATGAACCAATCATAAACATTAGATTCAGCTGAATCCATGATTGCATGAGAACTGTGGGGGCTACTGACATAAACCATAACAGTCCTACTGTGTGCCTGACATTTGCCCAGTTTCTGGGTCATCAGGGGAGGGGCCATTTCCCTGAATTCCTTGTATGAGGCCTGTTGAGTGAGTCTTAATCCTTCCTAGACTCACTAGCCTAGGATTATTGATGTAAGCCAATTTTTAACTCCTATTGTTATTGCAGCTTCAGACTTTTCCCAGCTTCCAGTTCCACCTCTAGAATGTACACCCCAGCCAGGACTCTATTATGTCACAGGAGGTCTTGTAGGCCATTTTGGGTTCCTGCCATTGGGGATGGCATTGTCAATGTATTTGCCAACCCACCTGAGGTTCTCCGTATGGAAGAAGGACTCATCTACACTCTTGCTGGCTTGCCAAGTTCCTCTAGCTGTAGAGAGTGTTCAGAGTCTCCTGTTGCCCCACTGGGGTCCTCTAATTGAGGAGGAAACTCACTGCAACTGATGACAGCCTGCCAAAGTCCCCTGTGTGCAGCAAAGCTTTACCAAAGCTCCCACAAGTCCACCAAGGTACTGCGTGTGGTAGAAGGGGTCTCTGGTGATCTGTGGGCTGCTGAGGTTTTTTGGGTGCAGGAAAAAGGTGACCAACAATCCTCTTTGCTTTCAAATGCAGAAGGGCAGCTGAGGCTCTCCTTAGCTGCTGAGATTGTCCTGGTGTGGGGGAAGAGTGACTGACAGTCCCTTGGAATGCTGATGTCTTTCAGGTGCAGGGGAAGCACATCCAAGGTTTCCTCTGCTGATGAGGTTGTCCAGGTGCAGGGGAAGAGTGGCTGACAATCCTGCTGGCTTCTGAGGTCTTTCAAGAAGATTTAATACAGTGGAGTATGGAGTACTACTTTGCGGCAAAGAAGGATAAGCTTGAGACATTCCTAGCTAAATGGGATCACCTAGAGAACATACTGTTAAGTGAAATAAATCAGACACCATTGTTTCTCTAGGATGAGAGTCTGAATTTGAAAATAGAGTAAAATATATATAATAGATATTGTGAGATAGAAAAAAATGTTCAAATGTGAAAGTAGAAGAGAAAAGAAGGAAAAGAAAAGATATGAGAAAAGGAAAAAATGGAAGCAAAGTGTTGCAAACAAGAAGGGAAAATGGAATTGAAGGAAGGGTAGGGGAATGGGAGAAGACTCAAGTTCTATCACCATACATGCAGAAATTCCCTATGATGAATATGATCATCGTGTCTATCTAAATTATACCAATAAAATTAATTTAAAAACTAAGCATGCACTGGAACAAAAAAAGAAAGAAAAAGAGATAAGTCTGAAAACACAATAATATCTTCAATTTTCATGACAGAAGACTTCTCAATACAAATCCTCTAGAGCAGGCAACAGTTGCTGGAATAAACTGTCAACCAGGAATACTGGGCTCAGTAAGATGGTCTTTAGACATTTAGAGGAGAATTTTTAAAACACTGCAGACAAGCAAAGCTTGAGAGAAAAATATTTCAACCAGACAGACTTGACAAAAAATACTGCAGGGGGGTTTTCAAACCAAAAGAAAACTAAGAAAATAGCCTGAGACGTTTTTAAAAACTCAGGAATTAGAACTGTGCACATAATTCAGAATGCACTAGCACTAGAAGCAAGGCAAATAAATAAGTGTATATTTAGGATAATAGCTAAAAGTTAACCAATTAAAATAAGTGACATTAATACACAAACTAATGCAATATGGAAATCTGAAAATGAGATATAGAAATTGAAATTGCACACCTATAATATTTTCTGATTAGTATACACTTTCTCAATTTTTTGTTGTTCCTGTTCCTAAAATCATGTTAACTTAGCATAATTTCAAAACAAATCATTTTAACCAGAAGATATTTTATAAACCTAATACCACAAAATTGAGATCTGTAGTAGATGCACCAAAGTAATAACCAAGGAATCAAAGCATTACCAGAAAAAATAATTTACTCAAAATGAAAGATTGTAAAAAAATTAGAAAAAAGTAATAGCAGTAAAGCTAGAAAAAGTATCAGAATGGCAATAATAAGATCTGATATCTCAGTATTTACTGAAATTTAAATGGATTAAATTTTCCAATTAAAGGGTACTTCTAAGACATTTCTTCTTTCTTTCTTTCCTTCTTTCTTTCTTTCTTTCTTTCTTTCTTTCTTTCTTTCTTTCTTTCTTTCTCTCTTTCTTTCTTTCCCTTCCTTCCTTCCTTCCTTCCTTCCTTCCTTCCTTCCTTCCTTCCTTCCTTTCTTCTTCTTTTCTTTTTCTCTCTTAGATATAGCATTGCACTGAATTCAGTATATTGCTCATGCTGTCCTCAAACTCATGGTGATTCTCTTCCTTCAGCCTTTCAAATTCAGGGACTACAAATGTACACTACCAGGTGTGCCCAGCTTAGTTCACTTCTAAGGAGACAGAAAAGGAAGGAATGGAAAGAAGATGTTCTATGCAAATGGAATCCAGAACAGAAAGGAAAGAAAAAGCTTGAAAAAAGAAAGAGTAATCATGAGTTTTCCAGAGAGAATAGACTTTAAATCAAAAACTATATAAAGGGGGGAATCAGTATGTAATAATAAAATAGTCAATTCAACAAGAGAAATTAAATTTCTAAATATGTATATAAGCATCCAGTTTTTCACTAACTCGGGAACTGAACACACATCTGGGCTTTTGACTGTATATTATCATACTGTGAAATGTACAGAAAGAATCACAAACTCCCTGGATTTATGGAAGTTGTGTTACAATAAAGTGATTGAAGTTCCAAACAACAATAAAATTGAAATAATGAAAGATGCTGAAACTTAAGATGTTGGTATTATCATTTCCTGGGACATATATTAGAATTGAATGTTTTTGTTGTAGAATAGAAACTGAAATGTCATTTTAAAATTTTTTCACTGCATTCCTCCACTAAACTCATTTGTATTTCTTGATCTTTCTTAAGTTTCCCTGGTGTAAGCATTTAATCACTCTACTAAGCCAGCACCACATAACTGCCTATAGAGACTGTATTTTTCATAAGAAAACAGATTAGTTTTATTCCCATCTGAGTGCTGTGGAATTTATAGTGTCCCATGTCTGTCTTCATGTCCAAATATTTCTGCAGAGTTGCATTAACACTGTTCCAACTTTACTCTGCTGTGTGTATAATCAGACAACCTCTGGACCTTCCAAAACTTGGCAAAACACCTGGCGTGACTGTATTCCACTGCAGGCCAATCATAAATACCAATGTTTCCACAGAGTTCTCAATGCCTCAAAGACACTGCTCTCCTATATTTATTTCAGTCATTCTCAGGTAAATGGCTTTCTCAGGACACTGGAATGGAAAATAATTATCTGAGAATTTTTAGAGAGTAACATTTTATTTATTATGTGTTAGTTTCTGAGGTAAAGTAGTTGGAAATCAAGTGCACAAAGACAATTTGTAGATAGAGAAATCTGAATGCTCACTCATAGGAGATATTAGGGTTAGAGCTGTGTGATTTGGATACTCAGGAAATGGAAGTAAATATTTTCAGGAGTTAAAAGTGGATGACCTTGGTATTTTCTTTTTTTTTCAAAAGCCTAAGAAATTTCTTGTATTGTAACTTATCATAATTTTAAAGTTGAAAGCTTATTTTTTAAGAGAAGACTTGTAGAATTCCAAATATAGAAATGTTCATAAAATATTGGCCATCTCTGGGTATAAAAACTTTCAATAATACTATAAAAGTCTGTGAATTAAATCATTTCTGGGGGCTACACAAAACTGTGCTTTTCCTCTGGAATTTATTGTGGTCTTACCTGGCTTTACAACATTTCCTTTTCTTGATACAATCTCATAAAGAATATAAACATCCAAATAAATAGACACAGAAAAATTCAGTAACATAGCATTGCTTTCATGCTTTCATCAGTTTATAGCAGTCCCTAATCTATTCTATAGAAAAAGTTTCACTGTGTCCATAACTCAGTAGCTTATTGTTAAACATGTAAGGAGTTCCCTATTTTTAAAAAGAGGACAAGGTAAGAGATCAGACTATTGAAAAATAGGTTAATTTATTTAAAGTCAGCTCAACTGACAAAAAGGAAGGAAGCAGTCAGGGAAGAAAAACTTTAAAGAGCAGAGGCTATTGACGTAGAGTAGTTAAAATGAGTTCGGGTCCTAGGGATGTGTCGAGGGCTTAGTTGAGAAAAGAGAAGACATCCTCCTCTCTGCTGTACTAGTAGTATTAAAGATAAATGTGTACTCAAGAATATTTGCAGAGCAGGGATTTTCAGGTTACTTATAATTCTTAATAATTCAAAGCAGTATCTAGTTTTATACGAAGACAAAAGAGTAAGTGAAGGTTAATTAAATGTCTAAGAGCATTTGAGTGTGCACTATGTTCCTGCCACTTTGATGGCTGAGTTTTCTTACTTATATTAATATATTCTTAAATAATCTATTTTGTTAGATAGTCATTATTATTATCTTCATCATATTTACTAAGGAGCCAAGTTACTGTGAAGTTAAGTAAATTTTTCAGATGGTGATCTAATACCTAATAAATAACAGAATAAGATTTACAGAGAATTTATAGGGAAATCCAAATGCTATGTGAATAAGGTCTCTCATAATAATGGCTAGTATTTATGAAGTGCTTATTAGAGGCTAACTGGCAGACAAAGGATTTTGCATATATTGTTATATAATCCTTATGACAGCATAATAAATGTAAATTTTACCTTTAATTTTCACATTTCAGGGTTAGGGAAATATATAAATTGCACTAATCTTTATATTTTTTATTGTTTTTTAGTAATCAAGAATTCAAGTGTGGATGCAAAAGAATTGGGTATAATGTTGGCAAGTTGTAGAGAAGATGAAAAAATAAATGGTGTAAGACCTTTGACTTCGATTAATAAAAACATGAAGTGATATAATATCTGCTTAACTAGAAAGAAGAAATTTCTGTTGTGTGTTACAAGATGATAGGAAAATAGGAAACTGTATACATGATGGAGCCGGCAAAGTTTGTTTTCAGAAGTACAGTGACTAATACTAAATATGAGCGATCAGACACAGTGTAGTGGGGTTGATCACTACAGGAAAGGAAGTGGGAATATTGAGTAGCTAGTGTCACAGAAATGGTTTGTAGATTTTAAAGTCAACTATTAATATAATAATAATACAAGTGCAATTATCAGGACATAAGTTGTGTCAGAAAAAACATTGTGCGGATTCGGGACCAAGTAATGTATAGACATCAAAGACGATATCAAGTAAGAGTTTATTTTTCTGTAAGATATACTTTTATCAGGCTTTTTTATTTTTATTTTTAAAATTTTTATTATTTTATTAATAATGTTTGCAGTCCATAACAATTACAATCTTCATAAGGAGCTGGTAGCTGTACATGACATATTAATTCTTCATTCTTTTCCTTTTTCTCCTTTCCCTCCATCTGCTGGTTCCCTTCCCATTGCCAAAAGTCAAATGTGTCTTTAAATCAGTGGTGTGCAAGTGCAAAAAGATGAAAAATAGCAAAGTAAAACGAGGTTCAGAAACACTCTGAGTAGAATATTTTAAAAAGAAGACACAACTTAAGAAGCATTTCTTTCTTTTATTTATGCTTTTCATTTCAAGATGGGAAAATTGACTAGAATTTTATGGAATCAAGTTGAGCCTTAGACATGAGTCACAGTTTCTTTTTTGGCTCTTTTATGGGTGGGAAATTGGTATTATCATTTTCATGATATAATCATTAGTTCTAACTACCTGGAAACAAGTTAAATGGCTCAAAACTTAATTCAGTACACAAAAATAGTTATTATTAATTATTTCAATACCTTTGATTTATATTCCAAAGTAAATTTGGAAAAACAATCTCTGGGAAGAATTGATGAAAATGCAAATATCTATTTATATAACCATTTGGATGTTAAGTTATATTCACACACATACACATATATATATATTAGCACAGTCATATATGAAGAAAGAAAATATGTTATAGAATAACATCTATCAAAACAAATATAGTCATAACCAGAAGTTCAGTAAATAGCTCACGGAGAGCCTGCTTTCGTGGCATGCCCGAAAACCCTGCCTTCAATCCCCAATACTACAAACAAAGAAGTGGAATCCTGCTCTTGATGTTTCAAAATAGTTCCCTCTGTGTAGTTAGGGACACAAATGCAGGAAATGTTGGCATATAACCTTACAGGCCCATCCTGAGCTCCTCCATATATATTCAATTTAGAACACAAAGTAGAAACTGTCACATGTTCCACAAATACTTCGCTCTTCAAATTGGAAGATTCTTCACAAGGAACTCTGCAAACAGACTCAGATGCAGGGAAGATGTCCAAGCACAGGTAGGAAAAGAATTATGGCTCTGATATGTTTCAGAAATAAACACAGCGACTGACACAGTGAACAGAAAGTCTGGAGGTGAAGGCAGAAGTTCACCTTCACTGGTAGTGTATCTGCCACATAAAACTAATGAATGAGGGCATTAATTTTATTCAGAACAGCACAGGAGAAGATTCAGACAACTCACCAGAAGAGTAGGGTGGGAGAAAAACACAGTAGTGCAAATGATGCCCTTGGAGAATCCTTGAGATTCCCTCTGTCCCACACCCTGATGTTTTCAGGAAAACTGTCCATTGGTTAAGGCAAGGTGACTTCATATCTATACATATTAACATCTTAATAAAAATATTTGAAACTAAGAGACATAATTTGTTAATAAGTAAATGCTTGTGTCACAAAATAATTAATTTTTACCTTACATAATTTTCCTAATTAGAAATTGTTTCCATTTTTAGGTCTTTTGTTTTGCTTGTGGTGCAAGTTCTCTAACAGTTTCCTGAAATTCTTTTCTTCTGGAAGCAGGAGTAGTTATGGAACATCATGGACAGACTCAAAAGGTATCAATTACCCTTTCTATTAAACATAAAAACTTTACCTATTTTAAACTACCCACACTGTTAGTTAATTTTCCCTAGGTTCGATTCCTGTAGAATTTTTAAAAATCTCTGGATTTAAAAAATTCACTTCTCATATCGGAATCTCTACATCACTCTTTTTATTATTTAAAATTATTGATCCATTTTTGATATACATAATGATCACATTCATCACTGGGATTTGTACTTGTACATGATATTCCTTGATTCTTTTCTTCACCCATTCCTGTACCTTCCCTTTAACCATTTGTCCCCTCCTTAATTACAAAAGTTTTATTTCCATTTTCATCTTTTCTTTTTTCTTTTTCCATCCTTCCTTTCTCCCTCTTTAGTTACTGTTCCCATTTGATCATTTTTTTCCTATTTTACTGGTTTTTATAATCTGGACAAAACCCTTTGAAACTCTTAACTCCTGCAAAATATTTTTAATAACTAACTCAAATCCTATTTCTCACTTCTTCATACTGAGGCACACATAATGGCACCCATGTATAACAGGAGAATACAAGTGTCATAACAAAAGAGTCCCATCCCATTCCACACACACAGATATTTCTGAGAAATCCAAACAAAAAAGCATTGTCAATTGTAATATTCATTATTTTTTTAACTTCCCTATGTGAGAAATTCAAGGCCAAACAACTTAGATATTGGGAGAAAAGAAGAATGTTACAAAGATAAATGTGTACATTTAAGAATTACGATCAGAAGACTCCCTAGGAAACCTCTTAGAGAGAGGGTTAGTAGCAATTATCTAATCCAAAACACAAATTTAAAACAAAAGACATGAGAAGATTGGTATAGAATTCAGACCTGGAGGCCTGGATTTATTGATTTTTTTTAATTGCCATGTGATTGGTTTTAGTTAGATATTGAATTTCTTATACTGTACTCAATTATTTTGTTAAGCTTTCAGTGGACTAATGCACTGTTAAGATAGCAGTTGCCTTTTGTACAACTGCTGGGCAACTGACTGTATGTACAATTCTATATACAATTGCACACTTGACTAAAAATCCCTGAGAGATGTTACCTCTGCTTTTCTTAAGACTGTATCACATAATCCACAGAAACAGTAGGAAAAAAGATGGAAGCATTTTTATAACTAGTGGTCTGTTTATTTTATTGTTAATAAAATGCAAAGAGTAGAGTAAAATGATGCACAGGAAATGAAAGAATACAAAAAAAGTGAATTTCCACTTTTTATATGCAGATGAAGACATTGAGTCTCAAAATGGTGAAGTGAGTGACTTAAAGGCTAATGGAAGTTTGGAGAAGAGGCAGCTCCCCAGAGCCGCTAAGGGAGTGTGCTTTTGAAATCTCCATATATAGGGCCACTGGAAGAATCCTAGCTCACACTCCTTTCATCACATCGGGCTTTGCGTGTATATTTTGTGTATGAACATGCAAACTTTATTTTTACCATGACAGACAATGCTACGTATCATCACTTTTCATCTTTTTTTCTGGTTGGTATTCCTGGCTTGCAAGAGTTTCACTGCTGGATTGGCATTCCTGTCTGCCTCCTGTTTGTCCTGACCCTGCTGGGGAACAGTGTAATCATTGTTACCATCAAGCTAGAAACAAGCCTTCATCAGCCTATGTATTTCTTCCTTTCCATGCTGGCAATGAATGACATGGCTCTTGCCACTTCCACAGCCCCAAAGATGCTTGCCATCTTGTGGCTTGATGCCCACTGGGTTGACTTTGATGTCTGCCTCACACAGATGTGTTTCATCCACACACTTTGCATTATTGAGTCAGCCCTCCTAGTAGCCATGGCCTTTGATCGCTATGTAGCTGTCTGCATTCCACTGCATTACACAACTATCCTGACAACATCAACGGTCATTAAAATGGGCTTAGTTGGTATCGGCCGAGGTATACTTATGGTTTTGCCCTGTCCACTTCTCATTAAGAGGTTGCCGTACTATACAGAATATATCATCAGTCACGCTTATTGTGAGCACATGGCTGTGGTGAAGTTGGCCAGTACAAATACCTCTATTAACAGAGCATATGGAATTTCTGTAGCCCTTTCAGTGATGATATTGGACCTGGGTCTCATAGCCACGTCTTATATCAAAATCCTCCGAGCAGTCTTTCAGCTGTCTTCCCAGAATGCCCGATCTAAAGCCCTGGGCACTTGTGCTGCCCACGTCTGCACTATACTTGTTTCCTACACCCCTGCACTGTTTAGCTTCCTAACTCACCGCATTGGCAAGAAGGTGCCTCCAAGCGTGCATATAATCTTTGCAAGTGTGTATCTTCTGGTGCCCCCAACGGTCAATCCCCTGGTATATGGTGTCAAAACCAAGCAGATTCGTGACCGAGTGCTAGGTCTTTTCTTTCCAAACAAAGTTTCTGAGAAATAAAATTTCTATACAACTTATTTGGCAGAATTTGTCTTATGAAGTCATAGTGCATGAACAATAGTCCTTACTTTTTGTTTAAAATTTTATTTCTCAGTTAACCTATTATTTTTAACAGGTACATTTGATTTTGTAAAACTTTTTTCTATTTTTAAATTTTTATGTAAACCAATATTGCAAATATTTTTCTAATTTTATTTCATGCTTTGACGTACTTTAAAATTGACATTTTTAGACCAAAATTCAGTAGATCATCTATTGATTAAAGAAAAGCAGAAAAAAAATGTTTTGAGATGCAACGAACAGTAAACAGCTACAAGCACAGTAAATCTTAATTAACCTGGCTATGTCAATAACCACATAAATACAATTTGTCTAAATATACCAACTAAACATAAACATTTTCACATGACTGAAAAATCAGTACATACCTATGTATTGTACATAAGAAATCCACTTTAAATACACAAATACATTTTGATTAAAGTTGTGTTAATAAAAGTATGTATGCAACCTAATTAAACAAACGAGAGTTCAAGCAACTATGTTAATTTTATCCAAAGCACTTTAGACTGTAGAAAATTATAAAAAAAGTGATCCTAACTAATGATAGAAGCTTAATCATCTGTAAATACACTATCAATCTTTCATATGTATCTGTAAATACACTATCAGTCTTTCGTGAGCATCAAAGTTTGTGGGCAACCTGATAGAACTACAAGAGGATGTAAACCATTACAATCGAAATTTGATTTCCCACCTTGCAAAGATTGGTTCATAAGGCATAATATGTGTAAAGAAAGAAGTAATATGTCATCATTCTACCTGATCTGATTGTCATTTATATAGTGCTCCACTGTATATCAAAACCAACATTTTTCTCATGCTTATAGTGAAGATTCTAAAAATAGGTCATATTCTGGGTCATAAAATATACATTAACAGATGTGAAAAAACTGAAATGATATAAAACATGTTGTTCTCAGGTAAAGGGGAATTAAATAAAAATCATTAATGGAAACATATCTGGAAATCCCCAAGTACATGAAGATTAAATAGCACCTTCCTAAACAACACACAAGTCATGGAAGTAGCTTCCAGAAAAAAATTGAAGTCCATATTTTGAACTAATGAAAGTACAACCTAATATATGTGGGATACAATTAAAACTCTTTTTAATCAGGATATCTATAACATTCTATGTATGCATTATATGAGAAATAAATTGTACAAGCTTCTAACTTCAAGAACTAGAGAAGAAAATGAAATTTAAACCTAGCCAAGAGATGGAGAGAAGGGAAGGAAAGGCAGAGGAAGTAAATAAATTAGGATGAGTTATGTACATGTACCCCCTCGTCACAATGAATGTAAGCATTATGTATGGCAAACATGCACTGAAGAAAATAACATTTTAAAAATGTGAAACAAATGAAAATAAATAGTAATACCTCAAACAATTATCAATGAAATTGAATATGGGGAAGAAATATAAATATCTTTGCTTTCTTAAAAAGATCCAAAATATTGATAAACCTATGGTCAGGCAAATAAGAAAATGATAATAAATTAATAATAGAAACAAAGTGGTTCTTAGGACTCATCAACATGGATATTGCAAAGAAAACAAGAGAGTACTCTGAAGAACTCTAGACCACACATTTGGCTAGTGTGGCTTATAAAAACTGTATGGTGTATATGGCTTTTAAAAAACATATATGGAAGGTATGATTTATAAAAACATTAAATAAAGCAAAAGAAATATAAATATAAATATCTGTTAGGAAATAAATCAATAATAATCTTCCAAACATAAATCCATATGTTAAGATGGTTTTACTGTAAATTCTAGACAACATTTAAAGAAGTAATATCAATTACTTGAAAAAAAAATACAATCCAGCCTGGCATGGGGCTGCACTCCTCTGGTCCTAGCAATTGGGAGATCAAGGGAGGAGGACCTCCAGAAGCTACAGGCTGGCACAGAGAGTTCAAGGTCAGCCTGGACTACAGGATGAAGCCCTGTATCACAGCAAACAAACAAATAATTGACAATATACAAGCAGAGGAAGTACTAATAATAAGCCATAAAAATGTTAAGAAAAAAGAAAATTAGACCACCGTCTCTTATTAACAAGAATGTATAAATCTACAAGATATTGAAAAAATCAAATAAAGCCATTTATAAAAATGTTACATTAAAAGGCATGATTTATTCCAGGTACACAGACTTATTTCAATATTTGAAAATTCATTAATGCTATTCATCTCATTAGCAAGCTGTAATGGCGGATGGGCCACTTCTGTACAAGGCAAACATCAACACACATTCTTGTCAGATTAACCCAAAGCATCCCTAGCATTGTGGTAAGGGTGAATGTACAGACAGCAATGTTTGCTCCTTTAAGAGGTGTATAGGCCCATGGAGGGCATCCTGGCTTTCATAATGACCAAGAGAAGATAATTTCCAAATATCAATGATGCACATGCACAGAGAGGAATCTTCAATGCACAACTGCACAGACTCCAAATCAGGGATCTCAACCAAAACCTGCAGGTGAACCCGAAGACTGCGCCCCTGAGCCTGAGCAAGCTCCCAGACTAGGCTTCTGACTGAGGCTGACTGTGTGTTGAGCACATTTCTCTTGTTTTCTGTTCCCCTAGATTTAGACAGAGGTTGAATGTGGTTTTGCATGTAACATTTCTCAGACATACTCTTTTACCTTGAGACAGTTAAGGAGGTCCTGTGATGCACATGCATATGAAGGCTTTTAAAATTATTCATCTTACATTTCATATCTCTTTTCTCTGACCCTCTCCCTCTTACTCTGCAACTCTTCCTCCCTCTACTCCAAGTGAGTCTAGAGCTGTATGTCTTTATCACACGTAAATATTTACTTGCTGTAGGCTTATATCACTCTAGAGAAAAGATGTGTTTCTAACAACGTCAGTGAAAAATCTTGCAATCTGTGTATAGTCAGGTAAAGATTGTTCCATTGAACGTTAACTTTTGGTGATAATTATTAGATATGTTGACTATACATTTTTTAGGGTCCTTACCCAGAAGTATTGGTTCACTCAGTCAAGACATCAAGCAGAAATCAATGGAAGAAGTGCTTTATTCACTTTTTCAGAAGCTATTTCAAGTGGTAAGTACTCTTTTTGAAATCTTTTTAATAAAACTTGTAGATGTCATGTGCACGTGTATTGTATGTGTGTTTGGGTATTCGTGGTTCAAATGTATCTCCTTCTTATTCTGTGTTTCCTTTAACTACCTTTTCCTGTACAATACAACCTTCGAGGTTAGCATATATCTCTGTTTCTTGTCCCTCAATTTCCTTTATTATATTACGGTAGTTCTTGTATATGTTTCAATTTTATAAGGGCTTATGATTCCCATTTAAACAATTTTAACGTTGTTACAATCTTTATTGTATTCTTTATTTAATTCTTTAGAATTCACTTTTTCTGTGACATATTGAAAGTATTATACCATTATACATAATTGAAAATCGAGATCTATTTATTGAGTGCTTTTTATAGAAAAGGCACACAACTTTCAAAACTTAATTGCAGCGCAAAACAAGGTTCCTTTCACCTTACTCCCTTATTTTACATTTCCATTTTCTCAGGAGAATATCTACTCTTATGATTAGACTGTACCACACACTGATATTCTTTGTCTCCAAACTAATGATTCAGTTGCTCCATAATATTCATAGAAAACAGTTTTACTTTTTGCACATTTGTAGAATTCAGTCTTGGTCATCTGTATTTTGGTTGAATTCTCTTCCTAGAGATGCTGAGATAGAGTGAAATACAGCTTTTAAACACAAATTGGCTGTTCATTTGTTGAATTTTAACACAGACACAATACATACACATTAACACACTGCAAATTGTTTATAATGAATACACAAAAGTTAGCTTCCTCCAATATTACACATTCTGTTTATTTAAGGATTGGTTGATGAAAATCCTGTGATAATCTTTCCTTCTTTCTGTCACATATATCACATAGAGATATATACCACTGCAAACTTATCTTCTTCACTAAAAACTTACCTTCTTCAGCCTAAACTAAATGCACTTTAAAAACATTAAAATGAAAAAAGAGGAAGAAAAAGAGAAATGTTTAAGGCTAGATTTTTCACTAAATATTAAAATTAATTTTAAGGTACAGGTATGTACAGAGAGTTTAAGATGGGTATTTTTGGTATTTTGGTATAGAACACTTTCCTAAGTTTTAAGTCTTAATCATAAATAGTATATACCTCCTGGCTGTCACTTGAATGTCTAAACTGAGAAGTCTTTAAGTAGCAAATAACTACAAAGAATCATACCCTGTATCTCAAATTCAATGACAAAGCTTAAACTAATGGTAACACAGAGAGAGGAAATAAATATGTAGATTAAATAAATGAACAATAGATGTTAGTAAGGATTTGTTGAGACATCCCTGGCTTATAGAATTAAGGAAACTACAAGACCACAAAATAAAGGAAGACAACTAAAAAGGGGCATATAAGGCTCCTGGAATGATGAGAAGCATCTGAGTGTTGGGAAAAGAAAGTATTTATATTTTGAAGAAAAAAAAAACACAAAATAGGAGGAGCTGTACAGCTCCAAACAGTTGAAGACTGGCAGAGTCCTCCAGCATGCACTATGGTACCCATGTCTATGTCCATGTGATGAGACTACTGGGGACTCAGGGAATGTCACCGAAAGGTTTTTTGTGTAGTTAATACTAATAAAAAACAGTGAGAAAAAAGTTTACTAGTACATGTGAGGATAGAAAATCTTAGGATTCAGCAGCATTTGGTGGAGTCTACACATTGACTGGGAGATAAGAACTGACCAGTCTGACACCATGTAGCATATCCTCCCTCCAGAGCAGCTTCAAGAATTTATATAGGAACACAAATTCATTCAGCAACTGCCTTAGTGAATTTTCCAATATGTGGCATTCAATCCAAAGATTATCAGGCATATATAGAAGCAATAAGATTAAAAATTAATGACAAAACAAATTAATCCATAGATTTTGGTATAGAAATGATGCTAATATAATAAATGGGAGATAAAAATCTTTCAAATGGTAATTATGTTGAAATTTAATATCAAAGCAAAGCCAGGAAGATAACAAAGCACTTATTTCACTTTTTTAGAGATGAAAACTAAAATATTTTGGATGAAATACACATTAAGAACAATAGAAGGTTAGACACTGAAGATTAGAAATTTGAAGACAATAGAAATGAATCAAGTTAAAACTGAAAAAAATAGTAAATGACCCTATTAAACATGTAATAAACAGAAAAAAAGAAAATAAAAGATCAGATTAGATTTAAAGTAATTGGAACAGAAAATAATAGACAAGAGTCAAAGAAACAATTATTATTTTGATAATATCTAATATAATCCTCCTAAATTGATATAAACAGCTAAACATACAAGTTGTCACTATTACAAATAAAATAGATAACTTCACATCAGACTGCTCTGGTGTGAAAAGAATAGGAAGTGAATATTGAGGCAATCTTATAAGAAATTTAAAAACTGACAAAAGCAGACAGACTGCAAGAATCCAACAAACCACTTTTGCATCCAAGCAGAAGTGCACAATATGAGCATAACTAACTCTTTTAACTCCATTTTATTTTAAGACATAAAAATTAATGAAGAGAAAATGCCAGTTCTAAACTGCTTCATTTGTGATTCATAAAAGAGAATTATACCATTTCTACATGAATTTTTTCAGCAAACTAGGTGGATAAAATATTTTTCAACTCATTCTTCATGAGCAGGTTAAAAGATGAAGAAATGTAAGAAGATAAAAATACACCCTAGTGCAAAATGTATATCAGATGGGTTATCTTTTACATGAAACTGCTCAAAAGTAACAATACTGCGAGATTCAGAAATGATATAATATATAGGATAGAGAGGTACATAAAACCAAAGAAGAAAGTTATAGTTTTAATGGGGTAAATGATTTACTGGGGTAAATATTGTGGAATGTAGGGAAAAGTTCAAATTTCACATAACTGTACACTTTCTTTTGCCTAACTTTTATGTACTGCAAGGTCTAGTACTTACAGCCTATTTCCTTTGGGATCATGTGTAATGTTGCAAAGACTGAAAGGCACAGCTGTGACACAGAAGATAAAATTGACCTATGTATTTCTCAGCCTCCTGAGAGCGGTGCCACACAGCACAGCTGCGCACCTGTGAGCGTGCGCTATCTTTCTTAGGACTGAACACAGACGCCCAGAAGCCTGAACTGAAGGTTAAATCCCATGTGTCCCCAGCACTAGAATTTCTGCATAAAATTCCCTACTTTTCTTGCATCATTGTCACTAGCGTGACAAGCCTCATGTCAATAGAAAAGATATTTATCCTAGATAATACACAATAGTATTGCATTTCATTTTCTCACACAGAACTGGCAAACATTACTAAAACACAGGATATTTAAAACCTATGTAGTTTTCAATAACTTCATATTGTTCAGGCTTTTCTTAATGTTTACTGTCTCCATATCTAATCTCAGTAGTTCTGGATTTATTCTCACTGGTTTTATGGGCCTAGAAGTTGGCTATCTCTGGGTCTCCATCCCTTTCTCCCTCATCTACGGCATGGTGTTCCTGGGCAACTGCATGGTGCTCCATGTGATTCGAACTGAGCCGAGCCTCCACCAGCCCATGTTCTACTTCCTGGCTATGCTGGCCCTCACCGACTTGTCCATGGGGCTGTCCACCGTCCACACAGTGCTGGGCATCCTGTGGTGGTTCAATCAAGAGGTCAGTCTGGATTCCTGCATTGCTCAGTCTTATTTTATTCATTCTCTTTCCTTATTAGAGTCCTCAGTCCTTCTGGCGATGTCCTTTGACCGCTACATCGCCATTTGCAACCCTCTGCACTATTTCTCCATCCTAACTAATGACAGAATCGTGAAGATTGGGGTAACAATCTTATGCAGGAGTTCTTTACTCATTCTTCCAGTCCTCATCCGCCCGAAGTTTTTAAACTACTGCTGCCCTCACATCCTGTCACACTCCTTCTGCCTGCACCAAGACTTAGTCCGAATGGGCTGCTCAGACATCCACTTCAGCAGCATCTGCGCTCCGGCTCTGGTGACCAGCACTCTGCTGCTGGATGCGGTGCTCATCCTAATCTCCTATGTCATGATCTTGCACACAGTTTTAGGCATCGCATCCCAGGAGGAGAGAATCAAATCCTTGCAGACCTGTGTGTCTCACATCTGTGCTGTCTTGGTTTTCTACATCCCCATCATTGGTCTGACCATGGTGCATCGCTTTGGAAAACACCTCTCCCCACTCATTCATGTCCTCATGGGCAACATCTACATCCTTTTCCCGCCCTTGATGAACCCCATCATTTATAGCATCAAGACCCAACAGATAAGAAGGAGAGTGCAGAGACTCTTCTACTCAAAAGAAACTTAAGTGTTGAGATCCAGGGTGAAAATAATTAACAGTGAACAGCAGAGAAACGTAAGTAAATAAGTATGAATTTACTAAGTTTTATTTTAATGTTATTTTATGTGTAACAAACACTTTCATGTCCCCTTTGACAACTATTATATGTCTATGAATTTATCTCTATACTTGATAATCAATTTTATGTTTAGTGATATATGTTTACAAAGTTGTGAGTCATATTAATATATGATATAGTTTAATAATACCTTCAACTTTGTTTTACAATAGTGAAGGTATTATTGTACCACTCAGTGAAATAAGTGGATTTTGCTGGCTGAATTCCTTCACATAATTTCTAAAAGATCAACAAATATATTAATTGAAGATTGTGGCTATATGTTTTATGCATGAATCTATACACATGGTTAGTTCAACTATTTAAGCACATAATGGAACAAACATCATAAAAAATTTTGGTTCTATAAGTGAAAAGTACAAAGACAACTGTAAAAAGTGTACCGTTCATTGATTGCAGTTGGACAATTCAACAATGTATCCAAGCCCATGCTGTGAATAATGATAGAGACTTTCATTAAGTAGCAACTACCACGGTGAAATAAATAGACTTTTGCAATTAGTTTCTACAATCAAGTATTTCAAACAACATATACTATTAGAAGGTTATTGGCATTGTTTTCTTCTGATCTGTTTTTCTCATTTTGTTTTGTTTTGTTTTGTTTTATTCTCTTTAAAATAAAATAATAAAAAAGTTGTTTTTTGGATCATTTGAAAGTATTTACTTTCAATCCATGAGTATGTCAAGTTTCATTCAACCACCAGTTCACAGATAAAAGAATATAAAATAAATTCATTGTTTCTATTACTAAGTTTATCAAGTGTCTGGAGCAGATTTTATTTTATATTTTACAAATGGACATTTTCTATGTAGATTAAATGATACACAAAATTTTTGAAGGTAATACATAATGAATTTGGATATTTTATATGTTTCAGCTTCTTTTGAATCTCATGACAGCTCTTTCTTGTCTATTTTTCGTATGGACTTCTTCATTAATTAATTAACTAATAGTTTGAAACGGGGAATCTTACAATAGTTCAGACTAGCCTCGAACTCACTACGTAGGACAGCTTTGCTTTGAACTCCTGGCAATCCTCCTGGTTCAGCCTCTCCAGTGCTGGGGTTACAGGTGTGTGCCATCACAACTAACTGTAGTTCTTTGTCAGATAAAGTTTTTAAAGAATTACATGATCACTATAAAACATTTGTACGGTAAAGACACAGAACTCGATAATTATATCATGTGTGTTAATAAAGTATACACATTTAGGTTCTGCTTGTATTGTTACATTAAAACATTATTCCAATGATGTATCTAATTTACTTAATATTTTAGGGTGGTTTATTGAAGTATAATTATCAACAGCAATTCATTCATGCCAGATCCATATACACAGTGCAGTAACCTTTGAAAATACTGACAGTTGTAAAGTCAGCAACAAAATCAAGATATAGGATATATCCATTACTGTCAAGTGCACTCCTTTGTGTATTTTGGGCTACCTGCATCTACTTCCTGAAATTTTGGCTGCCATTATAATCTAATTTTCCATTTAAGTGTTTCTGATTCCCTTGTGTCATATACAAGGGTGTGTATTCATGAACCAGTTTACCTCCATTTTACAGTTTTATTTATTATTTTTTGAATAAATTTACTAATACACACACACACACACACACACACAATATGATTACAGAATATTTCCCAAAGGAGAGAATTTATGCCTTCTTTAAAATTTTATATTGTAAGTAATGTACATTAAATGTATATTTTAATGGGTTTTTCTTTGACATTTCCATACATGAACATACTGACTTCAATTATGTCCATATTTTCTTTTACACTGTCTTGCATATATATTTAATTTTATAAATAGAAAAACTGTTAAATGCTAATTCTTGTGACAGTTAAATTTTAATTTACATTAACCACGTGTTTACCATATGCCTTAAACATTGACAGTTCCAGGAATGTTTTTTTTAATTTCCCGATAAGTTTGATGAAGTTTTCCAATTACACTGACCTTTTCCAAGAAGTATTTCTTACTCAAATTTCTGTAAACCTCATGGTAATATATTTAACAAGAAGTCCCAGAATCACATTCAGAACAAACCTAATCAGTGCCCTGAAACATTTAAAAAGGATAGTAAACAGAATTTGTCTTCTTCATTTCCAGATTTTAAAACTAGATATAGATTAATTTTACAAACAATTTTGTTTCATCAATATTTCTTATGGTCAATATAGAGTAATGAGTAATATAAGTTTTATGTCTTGGATTATATAGTATAACTATGCCTTCCAAGAAACTTATTTCAAAAATAAACCTTCTTTGCTTGTAGATTAATTTTAATTAATTTTTAAAATCCATATTGTCTAAGAATTTAAAATTTTTATAATATATAATTTAGAGTGAAATCTAAGCAATTTAGTGTTTCACAATTTTTCTTCAGTGAGATTAAATATGAACCAAGAAGGAATTTATTGACTCAAAAGCTTCAGTGATTCTTTATAGGAAAGACCTGTTGATATGGAGTGCTATGCTGATCAAATTAAGCACTGTTAAAATTTAAGTAGACTTCTTTTTGAATAATGGAGTAAGTAAAGAAATACAGTAAAAATATATGTAATGATTGAATGTTTTGACCAAAAGTCTGAAAGAGATAGAACAGTAAGATAAAGTAAGAGATATATGGGTAGTTAGAGAAATTTTCTTTCAAAAAATGTATCATTTACAAGGAATTCATATGTGGATATGAGATTCATTTGCAGATCATGCTAGGTGTGCTTTAATCAGTTCTTTAATTGGGACAAGTAGATATGTTGAAGAACATAGAGCTATATTTGAAAAATATGTTGAAGTCTAAAAATGTTATAGCCACACAAGAAATTTTATAGCCAGATAAGAAACTTTATAACAAAATTTTATATCCATATAATTTCATTGCTCAATACAATGATAAACCTGCAATAAATGCCTTTGAAGAGGTATAACATTATCTATTAAATCTCTCCTTAATAAAATGTTACAAGATATCTTCTTCCTGAGGGAAATAAAACTCAAAATAGAGAGTTAAAATACATTTAAATATTTGAAGGAAGTGATAAAATATGTCTTTTACTCCTAATCAAAATAGATGCAAAACTCTACAACAAAGTAACTTCAAATTAAACTTGTCCTCACAGTCCCAAACATTATAGACAGTAACAAGGGGATTTCCTACCATAGATGCAGTGAATTTCAACATATGCACATCAATATAAACACCACATAAATGAAATCAATCAAAAGAAACACATGATCTCTTTTACCACGTTGAGATAAGGCTGTCAATGAAATTAAATGTGACTCTATGATAAAATCCTGGATAAACTACATATTGGAGGATTTTTTCCTAAAAAAAATGTTGTTTGTAACAAATCCAAAGCCCATGTAAGCTGAATGAAGAAAAAATGAAAATGTATTTCAAAAATCAAGCAAGTGTCATCACCTGTATGACACAATATACACTTATATTGGAGCAATGATGTCAAAAAATAAAACATAAACAAATAGAAAATAATGAAGTTAAATCATTTGTGTTTTGCAGAAAAACACAATTCTATATCCAGAAAACTATGAATCCTCCAAAGTTCTTAGGTTAATAAATTTACTTGCATAGTTTTCCTCTTCACTCTCACTGTGGGTTTGAAGTCACACTTCAGATCCTTCCTGGATTTCAAAGACCCAGTTCCCTCATCCTTGTTTTCTACATGTTGCTGTATCCCAATATCTGGACGGTGATCCTCAGAGGTCTCTCTCCACTCTGTCATCTTTTATTTATTTCATTTTGAGTGTCATAGTAGTTTGTAGGTTTCTAGAAATTTGGTTAAATATTGAATAAAATACTAATATTTTGAAGAAACAAAGTACAAGAAGAATTTGCAGCGGAGGAAAATTCAGTTGTTACTGCCACAAAACAATAATTTTAAGGTCTTTTATAAATGCACTTGGAACCTGGAACCTGGAACAAAGTTGGTGATTTATGCCTAGTTGTTAAAGTATGAACCAAAGCACTTACAATTACACACCTCTGTGCGAGATTCTCTGGAAACACTGAAAGACCTCAGGAGATTTGAACCGAAGTACCAATTGTGAAGTTCAGGTACAAAAGATGTTGCATAGAATTAAACTTAAATGTAAGCAATACATTTGGAATAAGAAAGCATTCCTTCTCAGAACTTACATGTATCCTGAAAATTCATTTGACCCATGTTCACAAATGTATGTATTATTGAGTGAAAATTCCAATACAGTAATATCCAAATAGTGTAAAACACACACTAAAAAAAATCTATTTTAACCTTTCAAAGCTTTCCTGTGACTATATTCAATCATTTCTACTTTTTTATTTAGAATTTTTATTATGCTAAAAGGAGAACAAACACTATGTGTTTTCTTGACTGCTCAGTAATTTCTTGGGCCGTGGCATACAGTCACAGATGAATTCTCTACAGCCTGTGTCTTCTGTTCAAGAATATTAAAAGGAAAGGACATCATTGACTCACTCTTCCCACTTTGTGTTGCCGTTCTTTGTAGCTTTCTGAAACCCAGTAAAGTCTCCATACGGACCCAGGTTGAATAGGCTGCTATCTTCTCTTCACTTTATGGTCATTGTCCTTCTCATGTTGACACATTTTCCTTCATGTCACTGAGTACCACTTTCATCTAAATGGTACCTATCATATCATTCACTGGGCACCAACCCTCTCTATGTCTTCCCACTACAGAAGGAACCAACAGGACCAGGAAATAAATCACGCGTATTTTCTTGGTGTTTCATTTATGTCATTAGAAGCACAGTTTACCTAGACTTTGATGCAAAGAAATTTCCTTAGAGGTTTATAATGTAATGGAAATCATCTCTGAGGGCCTCCAAAATAGCAAAGAAGGCTCTCTGGAGTGTTCTGTACTTCAGGAAAAATATGTTAGGCTGAAGAACAGAAAAATCTTGAAGGGGAAATTTAGACTTATAAGGAAGATAAGGCATTGAGATTTGGAGATTTTTACTTTTTTTTTTTTTTTTCAGTACTTAGAATCAAACCCAGGACCTTGTGCTTGCCAGGCGTTGCTGTGCTGCTGAGCTATATCCCCAGCGCTTGGTTTTTCCTTTATAATTAAACATCAGTATCTTCCTCAGTAGCCCCCTCACTTCTGCCACTGTTTAATACCAACAGGGCTGGAGCCAACAGATTACTTCAATGTGTTTAGCCTTCTGCACAAAAGGATTATCCAAAGTAATGTTCCCCAGAGGAGATCAAGGAAAATTGCTTTAGGAGCATATACTTAACTATTTCAGAATGTTTTAGTGTCTGATTTTAACATACAATAAACAATTTGTGGATTCATAAGGTACATAGTGATTTAGCAGTGAAGAGTTAGAAGAATGTGTAAAGTATTTATATATTATTTTTAGTCCAAACAAGCACGTACAAGCAGCCTTCATGTTTGGGTCTTTGTCTTCATGTTCAGGTTGAGGAATATTTTCTTTTTTCTTTAATAATACCTGTATAGAGCCTGGAAAATTTATTACACTTTGGGAAAAAAAGGAAAAATAGCCACAAAGCTACAACTTGTAAATCCCGACTCCTAAGGAATCTCAGTGCACTGATGCACAGTTTACTGCATTTCATTGCCCTGTGTTCACTATTTAGTCATGCTAATGGCCCCAAACAATCTATAATATCACTGGATTGGATTAGATTCCTGAAGGCAAACCCCAGTGGGGCATCGGTAATAACCAGGAAGAGAGTTACTAGTGCAAGGTAGAGACGCGGTGTGAGGCAGCCACAGGACACCGATTCACACCTTCCCTGAGTGACAGGCGCTGAAACTGCAGCTAAAATAAACACCGCAGGGAGAAATGTAGCTCATGCAAGGAGAAGTCTCTCCCTTAGCCTAACCCTTCATGACCATACGGCCTCTCGAATAAATGCTTCACGGTCTAAAGGATTTTACCTTCAAAGAATATGCGGTGGCCTGTGGGGGACCTTTGAGTTACAGCCCAGGTATCTTCTGTCACCAATGTTACTCTGTGAAGCAAACCCAAGATGCGCGTCCTCACATTTATAAGTGAGAGCAATGGTTTGTCTTCGCAGAGGCATCGTTGTTGAGCTCTCGTTCCACTGTGTGAAGGTTTACAGAGACATGAGTGTGAATAAAAGATGAGAGTGTTCATTTGAAAGGAGCATTTTATACAGTTCATTATTTTTACAATGGAGAAACATGAATGAGATAAAATCTATTGAAGAGACAGTGTTTTATTAATATGTTTTCAGAACAACAGGAATTAATTTTAACCTGCATCATTCTAATGGTATCAGAGAACAGCCAAAATAAGTATCCTGAAAATCGTATGTTGCTTTTAGAAATAAATAAAGTCTCATGCTGAGGCTTTAAACATTTTCCTTTGCTTTTTATTTGGGTGGTATAATTTTAATCTCTTTTTATAACAATTCAGTAACCTCATTCTATAACTGGCACACTCTTTATAAAGCTGAATAGTTTAAAGTAGGCTAAACCCATGTATTTACTATGGATCATCATCCTGTGGAAGAAATATAAAAAGTGTATTTTTACACAACTAATGTATTATAAAAATCTCTTATCTGTGCAAATACTGCATATATGTATAATAAGCATATTTACTGTTATCTTGCCCCGTCTAAGCTGCAATTCTTTTAATTTTGAAATTCTGAATCAGTGGATCCATGATGGTCTATTGGGTATTGACTGTCTACTGTAAATATAATCCATTAAGAATCCATGGTGTTCCATACTATTTGCATAGTGTGTCACATAAAGATAATAATAGTTGTATAAACTACTTTTTTTTTTGTACTGGGGATCAAACTCATGACCTTGTGCCTGCCAAGCAGGCGATGATGCCAATGAGGTAAGTTTCCGGCCTGCATAAAGTGTTTTTAACTTCAAATGAATTATTTAGTGATTATATTGAAATAGTCAATAACTATTAATAATCAATAACTATTTGGAGATCAATAACTATTTATAATCAATAACTATTTTGTTAATCACACTAAATGTTGTGTACAAAAGATGTGAGACTTACAAACACTGCTATGGATTTTTAGCTTATTTAATTGTTATTTCTGTGGATGACCAGAGTGGCTTAACTGCTTTGTTATTCGTGTCATATCTTGTCCTGTGAAAACCCATTATATCATGAATTTTCACTGTTTTAAATAGGTGACACAACAGAAAGAGTATTTTAAACTAGAAGAAATTCTGTAACCATGAGAGTACAGGAAGTTTTTCCTATAAAAATCTGTCTTCCTATACCACACTATGGGTGGGGATTAATGGTGGTATATTCATCTATATAACTAGTTGACTCAGACATAGCACCAGAAAAACATTTTTAGAAATAGTTGGCCCCACAAGCTGTGGCCACCCCAGGGTGAGAACCATCAGTGTCTCCTTAAATCTGCAACATGTTGGAACTTGGGGCAACCATCAGTGTCTCCTTAAATCTGCAACATGTTGGAACTTGGGGCACTGGGAAAACAAGCAGCCAGCTCACCATTCTGGTAAGGGGTTGTGAGCCTAGCAAGCCATGGCCACTCCAGGGCAAGAACCATCAGTGTTTCCTGAGATCCGTGTCATGTTGGAACTTGGGGTGCTGGGAAAACAAGCAGCCAGCATACAGCTCTGGTAAGTGGCTGTGAGCCTACTGGTGCACAGGTTAAGAATCAAACATCTAACCCCACCCCACTGTCAGCAAGTGGGAGCCAGAGATCTGAGTATCTCTTGTGAGTTTGACTCTATGCAATATAGTATATAAGTGAGATTTCCTTCTACCATGTCTTTGAAGGGAAATATATTTATCACTGTTTTGCTCTGTTCTGATTAATGCTATTGCTCTATTCAATATTCTGTTTTTATAATTTTGGTGTTTCCTTCATTTTGCTGTACCTGATTGAAAGAACAACTACTGTGAAGAAAATGAGATATACTATTGTTCCTATCACTGCTATCCTGGTAACCTGCTGTGAAGTTCTGTACCAACTTCACTACACTGTCTCAATTGGCTTTGTTCCATCTTGTTCTGCTGCATTTTACTACCTTCAAAATAAATAAATAAATTAATTAATTAATAAAATAAAATGAAATGAAAAAATAATAAATAAAAAAATAAAAATTAAATAACTAGAAAACAGGTCAGTAAGGTACTGAGAAAGCTGAAACATGATATAAATAAACAGATGATGGACTTAAAAAGCAAAAGGAGGAAAAGGAAGTGCTCTAAAAGATATAACTACATGTATATTTAAGTGTGTAGGATTCATAATCATGTTGCTAAATTTTTGTTGGATCATTGAACAGAACTATTTGCAGCCTCACTTTTTGAATGTCCACTTTGTATGCTTTGATTTTGTAACTTGAACAACTGTATCTAGGAAGACAGTATATAATTTATCAACTAGTGATTTCTTACTGTTCATTTTTTAAATTCTGCATTGTTTCTACCCTTTTTTCTGTTTTCTTCACTTTAAATAAATTTTTTTAAAAAAAGATAAAAAATAAAAATAAAAAAATCAGTAGCCAAAGTTATGAGAGATACATAAGTCAATAGAAATAAAGAGAAAAATCTCTAAGGAGAGTATTTAGTGAAACTTCATTCCCAGTAAGTAAAACATTAATGAGTAATACACTGCTTGTATTAGAAAAAGAGCATTATAGATTTCTCATACCATTTGCTCACCATTATTTATGGCCTCTCCTGCTTATGTTATGATTATGATTTAATCTCAAAGCTGCAATGGTGTGTTTGTTTTGAAAGCAATAAACAGTAATGATTGCAGAAAATTGCAAAGGGACATAGGTTACAGTAGAAGATATGGGAGTTGTGGATTATTTTTAGATCAGAAATGAGTAATGAAAAATGTCAAAGGAAGCCCAGATTGTGCACTTTATAGACTGCCTGCCACCTCTGCTCATTTTATGGACATTAAGTAATTTAGCTGATATTTTCTATAGTTTCCATGGGGAGCTTACTTCTTTGTATGTGTAATTTTTATTTTTGTACCTATGACTTTTAATATATGATTATAAATTCATTGAAAGGTAAGATCCTGAGGAATTTTTAAGAGGAAAAATAGAAAGTGAGTAAAAGAGAAGATCCGTGTGAAGGGGATTGGCTGCATATGATGGGTCCCGGAGGAAAGAAATACACAACCGTCACCAAATGAGCATCAAATGAAAATGGCAAGAAGTATCTGCAAACAAAGCTTCCTTTTCTTGGTTCTGTGCTATTGGATTCATCTTAGAGAATCACTCACCTGTCCTTTCTTCGTTTAATTCACTCCGGGTAACTGTAAAACTCTCAAAAGTGTCTCATGAATGCTTTTGGAAGGATCTGCCCATAAAGCACTCTAATTGATAACAGAGACAGCTCTCGATCATTTAGAATTTGTAATCCATTTTTGCATCCCATTTTACATTAAAGGAAGAAACAGAAAACCAATCAAATAACCTCATTGAATTATCTTTCATTGTGATAGAAACTTAATTCCAAAACATTTCCATTCAGAACCTTGATTTCAACTTGTCTTCATAAAACATCCCCTTGATACAAGTTACCCCAATATAATCATCTTCTTTGCATCCAGAAAATATTTTTCAATATTTTTCAATATTTTATGCCCAGCAATCTGATATTTTATTTGGCCGTCACGTAAAACTTTTCTACAATTATCTACCAGTGTAGATTTAATTTGCAATATAATTCCTTGAAAATATACTAACCAGTGGTAAAATTCTGATATTGTATTTTTGTTTTTCATTTTATTCCCAACATAAACTTTGGACGTGACATTGAATGATAAAAACAATAATAATATAGTGGAAATAAAATCACTATCAGTGGATAAGAAGGCCAAGAACTGTGAAAATATAGTAGAAAATCAAGAATGTCATGAGCTCAAAGAAGTCTGGAGAATAGAGTTTGAAAAAAGGATTCCCCTGAGTGACAAATGCAGCTGTGCATCAGAGTGAGATGATCGGAGTTTGGATTTCTGCTGCACCATACTATTGGTGTCACCCAGCACATGCCACTTAACACACTCGTGCCATTTCTTTATAGGTACAACATGGAAATCATATCAGTAACTATTTTATTGGATTGTTATACTTAAAGTTGGCATTTTTAAAAAAGTAAATTACAAAGTGTTTGACACAAGACACAGTTCATCAAAAATGTCAAAAATTGGTTTAACAATAGGATTCTTAAAATATGTTCAATGAGTTTTGAAGATTACATCATCCTGAACTATCATTGTTATCAGATATTGTGCACCAAAGTTACAGCCATAGAAAATATTTATTCCCCATACATAATTCTTTTCTTCTTCTTTTATTAAATTTAAAATGACTCACAATACAACTGACTAATACAACTCAATACTTGCCTGGCTTTTTAGTTTTTTAATTTTAGGTATAAAATTGTGTTTCCCACTTTATGAAGGATGAGGGAACACTGCAAATCTGTTAGAATACAGCCATGTGGAGATGGGTGTGGTGACGCACTCAGGAGGCTGAGGCTGAGGCAGGATTCAAGTTTGAGCAAGTTAGTGATTTAAGCCACATTACATATTCATTATATGCTTGTCATTTTTATCATTACTATAATTTACAGTGGCATAAACTGTATAAAATCATGGTGATTTTCATGTCAGTGAATGTCTATCACGTCACCCTTAGATCATGAATGCTCTCCTATCTTTTATTTTTTGTTTTATTGTAAAAAAAGAGAGAAAATAAAACAGAGTTTCAGAGCAAGATAATAGGAGAGCATCATAATTAACACTCTGTCATACTGTTACCACAATGCGGATTCAAAATCAACAGAGCAAAATAAGCCTCCTTCATTCTTATTCTCAATTTTCCCTTCTGAATACCCATATCAGGGACAAAATAAAAGATGAAAACTCCTTATAATGACATTACCTTCAGAGACATCTGGTACCTCGTGATGTGTGAACTACTTCTTCAAGGGAATATTTTTCATTGTGAACATTCTTTCATTGTCTTTTTCTATCTCAAGGGCTGTGCTATCTTTAAAAGCTTCTATCACAGAATATCAATGAAAAATGAGATAATAAGGAAGGAGGATGGGATGCAAAGGATACACCTTTTAAACACACAAAACACCTGAACACCAACATGAAGTGGGAGAAGACAAACATTGATGCAAAAAGAGTCACAGGGACTGGATCATGCTAAAGATCCCCATTTCAGGTCCATATTCTCTGGCCCTCATTCAAGTTGTCATGGTACAGGGAAGTAGAAACCCAGTGTGCTTCTAGAGGGAAGCTAAACAGTAATGCCAAGTTCTCTGCTTGTGTATCTGAGGGAGCTTCCCTTGCATGACATCTGGTAACATGGTGGGAAAAGAATTAGAGTAAAACAACCACATAATATGTTGAGTCAAAGAAAGAGGGAAAGAGTGCCTCAGATTTCCAAGTCTTCCTTGGGGCACCAGGGGATCTCAGCATTCTTCAGAGCACTGCAAGGCTCACACAAGTCATGGTGAACACACACTTGTGAAGTTAGCAAGAGCTTTAGCCTAGATTTGCCCATATTGGACAAGTGATGTTTTAGCCAAGGGCCAAAAAAAAGACATGTCCAGTCAGAGTGGAAGAGAAGTGGGTCAGTTCACGGTTTGCATGATAAGAGACAATGTTTTGCATGAGAAACTAAGTGAATTCAAGAAAAAATATTAGTCATAATTTAGCACAAGCTACAAAAATGGTAGAGTTCCATAAAGAAGGAGAGCAGTATGACATTCTTCCACATGGATCTCCCATACAATATGACCCTGACTACAGGCTTACCTGATTCTTTCATTCGTCATAGACTGTATCAGCTTCCACTTTAATGAATATGACAAGAAAATGTTTTGTGAGTGAGTGGACAGAGACCTCTAAAGGGAAGAAATAGTCACCTAGCAGAGATTATTGACATCCAGTTGACTGAAGTTACTCAAGTAGTGTATGTTACACAGCAAAGATTTCTTTAAACTGACATGGATAAATGACTTAAAGAGAAAAGTAGGCATTTCATACAAATTAAACACACCTTTACATAAAGTAAAATTACAAGATTAACCAAATTAGACTTCTTTATGCTTGACTTTAAAGTATAAAACAGGTACATACAAATTTGGAATATTATGTCATCAACTGAAAATAGAATGATGTATTAAATCACAGTGTCAGTAACACATTTGAAAATATATATTTACATAAATTAAGATTTTAAAATTCTTACCTCATATCTCAGTTCCACCAGCATTAACGAACAGTAACAGAACAATGAGGAAAACCCTGAAATAATAACTATGAAGCAACAGCAATCCTGGCAAAATTGCTAACCCTGAAGCCAAAATGCCTCAACATCATTTTCTAGAACATCAATTTTAAATCCCTTTATCACAGTATTCTTATAACACAACTGAATGGTGATGATTTACCACGCAGATTTAGACTCTGGTTTCAAAGCAAGAATCACTGCTGGTGCTTCCTACGTACCTGGCATATAATAGACATCTGATTAATATAAATTATTTGTTGTTTTGAATTCTATAATATTTATTGCAATTGTATTCTTAGCAGTCAAATATAAATGTTAAATATAGTGCCTACTAATTTTTGGAGAAAGGTTTTATATCATAAATTATGTATATTCAGAAGAGCTTTATTCAAGGCTAAAACAACAAAACAGAAGACCAACAGATGAGTGAATTGGTAGCCGCTTACATATGATACACTTGAATAGTAACAACAACCACGGATACACCCAGCAGTAAGAATGGATTTCAAAAGTATTATGCTATGTGATATCAAGCCTTTATGATGAACGTGAGATTAAGGCTTCCACAAACTTGAGGTTATGAGATAGGATGGGGCAAAAGCAGGTACAAGGGCACTTTTTATGATGATGAAAATATTCTATTTTGTGATCCATATTATCTAACAGGGATGGGATTCCATCTGTAATTATATCTTAGTAAACTGATCTTATAGACAATACCAACATCAGATACACATTACTGCAGAAATAATGTTTTGATACTATTTAAGACACAAAAATGTGAATATTTCATTTTCATATGAAATATACATTGATTATTTTTGCTGCACCATATAAATATTCACAATGGTTATTAGGCATTTAGAAACTACATTTTAAAAGTACAGGTGAAAAGCAGGAAAAAAAAGAACTATCCTGAGATTTGAAACTAACTAAAAAAGATAATATGCCCAAATCCTAAAATGCAGTGCCTACTAAAATTTGGGCAGATAATTTAACCACCACCATTTTAAAATATCAGTGTATATAATAGAAATCAATAGTTACCACATTCATGAAGAGCAGATTAAACTATAAACATATTTATATCACATTTTCAAAGTAACAAGCTAGGCATCTTATTTTCTTTTAGGTTGGGCAAGGGATTCTAGAAAAATTACATAAAAATTTTGGAATCAAAATCAGCTTTTTGAAATGACTCCAACTATATTTAATAGTATAGAGTATTTGATGAAAAATCTAGTTGAGAAAATCTATTTCTCTTTACTTTGGCATTGCACATTGCTTATATCCCTGGTCAATTCCTATTCAAAAGTTAGGGCTACATGAGTTGCTGCATGACTAGAAAATACAACATCAACATTTTTGTGGTTTCTTTCATATAAATTATTTAAATTATCCAGTAACTTTATTATGATTTCTCAATTATATAGCCATGCGGATAAATAATAGAGTAATAAGACTAGGTTAAGATAACATTTGATTTGCTAGTATTACTTGAAAAGTATTAACCACCAAAATTTACCTTGTTCATAATGAATAGATCTGACAGCCCTCATTTAATTGGTGATAATAAGATCTAGATTTTAATAGTAAATCTACTTCATGTAATAATATGACTTTCCATACTTTAAATTACATAATCTTATTTATAAAAGCAATAAGTCTGTCATACTTTCATTGAAAAATATGATGGCTGTGAGAAAAGGGATAAAAAAATTATAACATATCAAATACTATTAAAATGGCCATTAGAAAATCTATTTTTAATTACTTACTGATTCTCACCATTGTAACTTCACTTGTTGACTGTTAAATATATTTACATTCCACCTCAAGACTTAACTTCAGTAGGGGTAGAAGAGTCTCTGCACTCTCCTTCTTATCTGTTGGGTCTTGATGCTATAAATGATGGGGTTCATCAAGGGTGGGAAAAGGATGTAGATGTTGCCCATGAGGACATGAATGAGTGGGGAGAGGTGTTTTCCAAAGCGATGCACCATGGTCAGACCAATGATGGGGATGTAGAAAACCAAGACAGCACAGATGTGAGACACACAAGTCTGCAAGGATTTGATTCTCTCCTCCCGAGATGCGATGCCTAAAACTGTGTGCAAGATCATGACATAGGAGATGAGGATGAGCACTGCATCCAACAACAGGTTGCTGATCACCAGAGCCAGACCATAAATGCTGTTGAAGCGGATGTCTGAGCAGCCCATTCGGATTAAGTCTTGGTGCAGGCAGAAGGAGTGTGACAGGATATGAGGACGACAATAATTTAAGAACCTAAGGCGAATGATGACTGGAGGAATGAGTAAAGAACTCCTGCATAAGATTGTTACCCCAATTTTCCTGATTTTTTCATTTGTTAAAATAGAGGAATAGCGTAGAGGGATGCAAATAGCAACATAGCGGTCAAAGGACATAGCCAGGAGGACTGAGGACTCCACGAAGGACAGACCATGGATAAAGTAGGACTGAGCAATGCAGGAATCCAGACTGATCTCTTGAATCAGTCCCCACAGCACCCCGAGTACTGTGTGGATGGTAGTGAACCCCACACACAGATCAGTGAGGGCCAGCATAGCCAGGAAGTAGAACATGGGCTGGTGGAGGCTCGGCTCAGTTCTAATCACATGGAGCACCATGCAGTTTCCCAGGAACACCACCACATAGATGAGGGAGAAAGGAATGGAAAACCAAAAATAGTATCTTTCTAGGCCAGGAAAACCAGTAAGAACAAATTTGGAACTACTGAAGTTTGAAAGTGAGATAGAAGACATTGATGGGAAATTGAAAAATATTTTGAGAAATATTTTCAATTCTATAAATTTTGATGTCCTAATTCCATCAGTGTGGATCTGTCTGGTGAAGAAAATAAAGTCTGGCAAAATTTTTGTAAGCTTCATAGGTGCAGCAAAACAGCAACTCGATTCTTTGTATGGGAAAAGTCTCTCGTCTAGCAGTGGAAATTGTCATGTCAGTCAGGAGGGATGCCAAATATGAGGGAGTTTTATACAGATATGGGAAGGGGCATATGGGATTTAGAAAGCAGATGACACTTCTGGGAGTTTCTGTTCAGTGATAATAAATGAACATCATACATTATGCAACACTTACATATGATGACAAGTGTGTATAGTGATGCCAAGTCCACTGCCACCCTCAAAAGAATGTAAACTACCTTGGTCATTTTTTTCTTTGATACCACAGATAGGCCTTTCAATTTTTGCCACAAAGTCTTAAAGAGTTAATCTTTTATAAAGTAATGTAATTTAGAAACACAAAGAAATTAGCCAAAATAAATATGCAAAGAAAGGTAGAATTTAACTTGTTCACATTATGTGTAGCTGTTATCTAACTTATTTACATATTTAAATTTTACTTTATTGTATTTTCACTATTTTCATACAACTTATATCCTGAGATGTAATGGCTTCTTAGTGTCACAAAATTGTCACCTCTTTAATTGCTCATATATAACATAATTGAATGACTATTGAACTAAGTGGTAAACATGTATTGCTCAGGCCTGCTTTATTTATGATACTGTACCATTTCATTAATGATACCTGTATATCCTGTTCTTGTTGTTTTTGATATAATATAACCTTATACAATAGTTATTATTGCACTCTATAAATTTTTTTCATTATTTAATTAAGAAAGTATCCAAAATATGCATTTGATAGCTTTCACTAAATTTCAAGTTAGCCTTTAACTCATTCTTTTGAGTTTAATGTCATTTAGGACATTTTGTTGTTTGTAAGAGAGATGCCATATAATGTTACTATTCCTGGTAAGAAGTATTGGTTATAAGATTGCTTTTAAAAATAAACTTCAACTACTCCATTACTCTCAAACTGTAAACTCTCTAGATACATTGTTTAATTTGTGCATACTACATCCCTCAATGATAGAACATTCTTCACAAATCATGCAAATTGTGGAGCAAAAGGATTAATTTTGCTGTTATCTTAAACTTAAGTGACAAAAAATTGTGAATAAATTATTTAATAGTAACATAAATTCTATGTAATCAATAAGTTAAATTCTTAGACAATTTGATCCAAAATCATGAAGTGATATTGACAAACTAATCATGGATGACATACTTATAAGTGATTATTATGTTTCTGAAACATACTGTTTGTGAATTTTACAGTATTGTCCATGACATCCAGACCTATTTTCTCCATTATAACCCTAATTTAGAGAAAGAAATTTTTAAAATTATTGTATTCATCTAAATGTAACATTTAACTTGTATATAAAATTCATATACAATGCTTAACAAATTTGATAAATATTTTATGTATTTTACTCTAAAGTTGGGCAGTAAAAAAGAATTTAATATATAAAAGTAAACGTTACAAATTACATAAATAAAATATACTATACTCAAATTTACATGACTATATTTAATAGCAGGGATAAAATAAGAGATCAGTTTGTAATACAGAAACTATCAATTCTCTTTCCAAAAGAAATAATGTCACAAGCTTTGCACCAATTGGAGCATTTTATTTGAACTCTTTCAGTAAGGCATTCACCAGGCCCAGTTGGATTTACCTGGTAAACATAGCCAAATATACAGGAGAAAAATGATATGAGAATTTTGTAAACTTTTCTCAAAAAAGGTAACAAAGAAGAAACTTTCCAAATCTTTGTATCAGATTTACACTGACACAAAATCAAGGCTATGTCATTACAAGGTAAAGGATGAACTTTGCCTCCTCACATTCAGCAATTCTATTTACTAATGGTCTACACTTGAGGCTTTAATAATACTAACTTCTTTCTGTCTGTGCATCAGCAGTTTGAAAAGATTCCCTCTTGGAAAATTCTTGGGAATGTCTTTCTATGGGAATAAGTCACTTCCTCTAAAATCTTTGATAACTCTTTTATATCTGAGTCAAGCAACTGAAGTTCTAACCAGATTGGTAACCACACCTAATGAAAAGAAATACTATTTCCTGAAGACAGACCCACAGGGTTGTATCAGCTGATGATACAGTTATGGATGTTTGCCCTAAGACTGTCCTACAAATAGAAGAAAAGCTACAGGAGCTTCCCTTTTCAGCAGGACTCTGTTGTAAGGTCGTGATCTTCAGTAGGTTTAAATCTTCATGCATAGACCCTGAATCTAATCAATATTACTATTCTTGAAGAGTGAATTAAATGGATGAAACATGTGACCTTGTCAAATCCCAGTTCTCTGGCACAGTGTGAATACTCAAGATGTTTTCTCTAAATTTAAATATTGAAGCATGACTTGTTAGTGATTCTCCAGGATTGTAGTAGGGCTAGATACCTGAAAGCAAGCTAGCCCACATTAATGGAAAAAGAGAAGTAGAGTGGTTTATTTAAAATGTGTGACCTAGTTTAATGAAATGAAAACACTGTGTAAAGGTAGATACAATTTTAAATATCTATCCCAATATCCAGCAGCATAGCATCCAAAACAATGAAATTGGCAAGGTAAAAGTGATTCTGTAACCATAGACACAGGGAAGACTGTGAGAGTTTGTGTCAGAAAGAAACACCCAGATTCCAATCAAAGAACATATGGCAAAGCAAATCAGAATGTTATGAGGGATTCATAAAAGTTGGAGTTCCCCAAAGAAGCAAGATCAGTTAATGTATCCCAGTATGTGTAAGTGTTGCTTTAGGATCTTCATAACTCAAAATCATCTCCTCTTCTTTATTATGACTTATATTTTACATCACACAATCTCATCCTAGATATCCTGCCACTTAAAACAAAATTTATGATGTACATTAGACAGACCAGGAGAAAATTGGAGAAATGTGTTCCTGAAAAGAAACTGTTGTTTGAGTAGGCAGGAAAGTGAAATTGTTGCATCATTTTAAAAGACAAAATAAAGCAGGAGATATTCAGAATCAATGTAAAATTTATGAAAGGACAGTCACAGGATTTTAAATGATTTTATTCAATAAAATAAATAAATTTACCAGGAAACATAGTTTGTCCATTGGCATAAAATGCAGCCTTGTTACTAAGTGGAAAATCTCAGAGACACAACACAAAACTCAAATATGTGCTCCACCACTTCTACCATGAAGCCTTAGGACAGTTAGCTTACTCATGCACAGTGTCAAAATTGAGGAAGTATTAGCCAAATATTTACACTAGTGTCTGGAACACAATAAATATTATATAAATTTTAGTGTTTATATATAATATAGAAATTACTTTGTAGAGACAGAGTGGGTTGACACATGGCTTCAATGTAGCATATTGAGCGAAGTAACTAATTCAGAAAATGAAATGATAGCAATTTATAAGTCAATGTTTGCAAGATTGGAACATGTTAGAGAAAGCATAGAAACCACAGATAATTGAGTATAGACACACAAACACACAATATGATATACATGTGTATATATAGATTTATAAAATGCTTTTGGAATGCAAAGGTACTTTTCCATTTGAATATTTTAATTTTCTTTTTCTTTTTCTTGAGCTCTACTATCAGATGTATCAGCCCAAAAATAATAATCAGAACCAGTATTGAGAGGAAGACACTTTGATTTAGAAAAAATTCCCTTTAAAAAAACAAGACTGAGGGAACTTAGGCCCACATGACTGTAAGGGAGTTCCAGCTCCTGCAGTGGCAAGGGCAAGGGAAGTTCCAGCTCCCTGCCCTTGGTTCTTGGGAGTTTGGGAAATCACTCCCAGTGCTGGGGTGCCCACCCAGCCCCCTGGGAACACTGGACTAGACTCCAGAGGGTTCGTGAGTGTGAGTGGACCATGCCCAGTGACTTTTATTCAAACAGGAGAACAAGCAGGCTCCCAGAAGGGAGTTAGGCCCACAGGGCAGTGAGCACAGCTCCAGCTCCCTGGCTCTGGCCCTCGAGAGTTTGGGATATTGCTCCCAGTGCTTGGGTGCCCGCCCAGCCCCCAAGGACACTGGACTAGCCTTGAAAGGCTTCAGGGGCTTGAGTGAACCACACCCAGCGACCTTCTTTCAACCAGGGGAGCCACGATCCATGAGTCTCAAGATCTGGGGTCACTGGAGTTGATTCACAACATGCTCAGGGAAAGTTTTGGAACATCACTAGAAACATGTATATATAGGAAAATGACTAAACAAAAGACCAAAATGGAACCTCAAAACCCCAGCCCATCCCAAGAAAGCCTGGGAGCCATATATATAGAAGAAAATACTAGCCATACACCTGAAATACCTGAAATGATATCAACTGAAATAAAGAAGCAAGTACAGGAAGCTATAAAGGAACTCAAATCAGTAATAATCTTCCAGGTAAAAGAAGAAATGATAAAAGTAGTAAAAGAAATAATGAATGCATCTAAAGAAGACACAGCTAAAATATTAGAGGAACCAAGCAAACAGATAGAATCTCTGAATGAACAGTATAAGACACAAACAGAAAACATGAAGCAGAATCAAAGAGATATACAAGAAATCAAAAACTCTAATGAAAGTTGCAAAAACTGCCTCAACAAAAGTGAAGATAGAATCTGAGACCTCAAAGATAAGATTGCAGCTATACAGGAAAGGAAATATCTTCTAAAAATAACAAGAAATTAGGAAATAACAACTCAACAGCTGCAAGATGATGCAAAGAAAAATAATATAAGACTAATAGGGATAAAAGAAAAAGAAGAGGAAAACACAAAAGATATCAAGAGGCTATTTACAGAAGTAATAGCTGAAAACTTCCCAAACATGAGTATGGAAACTGACATACAGATTAGTGAAGCATATAGAACTCCAAATAGTCATAACCAAAACAAAACTACACCCAGCCATATAATAATCACCATCCCAGAAATCCACATAAGAACAGAATATTAAAAGCTGTTAGAGAGAAAAGACAGGTCACTTATAAAGGAAAACCTATCAGAATTACAGCAGACTTCTCAACACAAACAATGAAGTCAAGAAGAACATGGAGTGAAGCTTTTCACGTCCTAAAGGAAAATGACTTTGAACCCAGATTGATGTACCCTGCAAAGCTGTCCTTCAAAATGGATGGAGAAATAAGATACTTTCATGACAAAGAACAGCTGAAGAACTCCATGATCACCAAACCAACCTTAAAAAGAATACTGAAAAACATTCTAGATACACATAGAAAAAAAACCACTAAGCAAGACATAGAATTAAACAGAATGGAAAGCTAAGATACAACATCAAAAGATAACATGCCCACAATAAACCAATATATGACAGTTATAACCATTAATGGAAATGGCCTCAATTCACCAATTAAAAGAAACACACTGGCAGAATGGATCAAGAAACAATGTCCAACCATATGCTGTCTATAAGAAACCCATATAACCCAAAAGGAAACTCATAGACTGAAAGTAAAAGGATGGAAAACAATACTCCATGCAAAAGGAACTAAAAAAAAAGCAGGGGTAGAGTTCTATTTGCAGACAATGTGAACTTAAAACCAAGAATGGTGCAAAGAGATACAGAAGGTCACTACATACTAGTTAGGGGAAAACTGCAAGAGGAAGAGATAAAAATCTTAATATATATATATATATGTACCAAACTCCAGAACACCCAGCTATACAAAGCAAGTATTAACAGAAATGAAAAATAAAATAAGCAGTGACACAATTATAACAGGAAATCTTAACATGCCATTGAGGCATAGGGTCAGATCAACTAGACAGAAAATCAGCAAAAAATAAACAGAACTAAATCACACCTGTGAACAAATGGGTTTGATAGACATATACAGAGTGTTCCATCCAAGGATGTACATTCTTCTCACCAGTGCATGGGACATTCTCTAAAATAGACCATACACTAACTCACAGAACATATTTAAGTAACTGCAAAAGAATTGAAATTATCCCATGCATGTTATCAGATCATAGCACCATGAAACTGGAAATTAATGATAAAAGTAATTGCAAAAACCCCACAAACACATGGAAATTAAATAATACACTATTGAGCAATCAGTGGGTCATAGTGGAAATTAAAGAAGAAATTAAACAGTATCTACAAGCAAACGAAAATACAAATACAACTTACTGGAATGCAATGAAAGTGGTGCCATGAAAGTGGTCCTCAGAGGAAAATTTACTGCCCTGAGTTCCCATATTAGGAAAACAGAATGAAAACATATAAGCAACCTGATATTACACCTCAAACATCTAGAAAAAGAAGAGCAAGCCAAGCCCAAAGCCAAAAAAAGGGAGGAAATTATAAACACCAGAACAGAAATTAATGCAATAGAGACTAAGAAAACAATTCAAAGAATCAATGAATCAGAGTTGCTTCTTTGAAAGAATAAATAAACTTGACAAGCCCCTAGCCAACCTAATTTAAAAAAGGAAAGAAAAGGCTCCAATTCATGCAATACAGAATGAAAAAAGAGAAATCACTAATGACCCTGTGGAAATACAGAAGATCATCATCAACTATTTCAAAAACCTCTACTCTCATAGGTTCAATAACACAGAGGAAATGGACAGATTTCTAGAAACATATGAACCACCAAAGCTGGATCAAGAAGGTGTAAAAAAGCTGAATAACCCAATTTCTATTAATAAACTTGAAAATGTAATTAAGTGCCTACAAAAAAAGAAAAGCCCAGGTCCAGATGGATTCACTGTGGAATTCTACAAGAAATACAAAGAAGACTTAATGCCAACACTCCTCAAACTCTTCAATGAAATTGAAAGGGAAGCAATTCCCCCTAAGACATTCCTGGAAGCAAATATCTCTAGAACCAAAACCTGAGAGAGATGCAACTAAAAGAGAGAACTACAGACCAATATCCCTAATGAACATAGATGCAAAAATTCTCAATAAAATATTGGCAAAAAGAATGTTGCAAATCATCAAGAAGTTTATACAGGCATGACCAAGTGGGATTTATCCCAGGCATGCAGAGGTGTTTCAACATATGTAAATCAATAAATGTAATCCACCATATCAATAAAGTAAAATCAAGAATCACATGATCATTTCTATAGATGCAGAAAAGCTTTTGATAAGATCCAACACCCATTGATGATAAGAACCTTACAGAGAATTGCAATAGATGGTCTTTACCTCAATATGATAAAGGCCAACTACAACAAACCAACAGTCAGTGCCATATTAAATGGCCAAAAACTGAAAGCCTTGCCTTGAAATCAGCCACAAGACAAGGATGTCCCTTATCACCTCTCCTATTCAATATAGGAAATACTAGCCAGAGCAATTAGACAAGAGAGAAATAAAAGGGATAAACAATGGAAAAGAAGTTAAATTATCATTATTTGCAGATGACATGATACTCTATATAGAAGACCCCCAAACCTCCATTGAAGTCTCTTAGATATAATAAATAAATTCAGCAATGTAGCTGCATACAAACTCAATACTGAAAAATCAATAATATTCCTATACACTAACAACAAAATCACCGAGAGAAATAAGAGAAGCCACACCTTTCACATTAGCATCCAAAAAAATGAAGTACTTAGGAATTAATCTAATGAAAGATGTAAAAGAGTTGTACAGGCAAAATTATAATACTCTGAAAAAAGAAATTGAATAGGACCTCAGGAAATGGAAAGACATCCCTTGTTCATGGATAGGAAGAATAAATATTGTAAAAATGGCCATTCTTCCAAAGTTGTTAGACACATTCAATGCAATCCCAATGAAAATACCACTAACATACCTCATAGATCTAGAGAAATCACTCCTAAAATTCTTCTAGAACCACAAGAGACCTAAATTAGCAAAAGCAATTCTAAGCAGCAAAGCCAAGGCAGGAGACATCACAATCCCTGACTTGAAGTTGTACAACAAAGCTACTGTAATAAAATCAACATGGTATTTGAATAAAAACAGACCTGAAGATCAATGGCATAGACTAGAAGATACAACTACAAACACACTCAACCACCTTATCTTTGATAAAGGGGCCAAGCATGTTCACTGGAAGAACGACAGACTCTTTAATAAATGATGCTGGAAAGACTGGCTATCCATATGCCAAAAGCTAAAATTAGCCCCATGCCTATCACCATGTACTGAACTAAAATGCAAATGGATCAAAGATCTAAGTATTAAAATAGAAACACTAAATCTGTTGGAAGACAAAGTAGGTAAAAATCTTGAAGACATAGGGGTATATAGAAAATTCATGAACAAGAACCAAACTGCATGGGAAATACTTCCCAGAATCAATAACTGATATCACATCTTATTAAAGAGTTTCGGCATGTCAAAAGAAATCTCAAGCAGAGTGAAAAAAAAACCTATAAACTGGGAGAAGATCTTAGTGAACTGTCCCTCAGACAAAGGACTTCTGTCTAGAACTTATAAAGAATTAAATAAAATCAGACCCCCAAAATTCCAAGACACAATCCAAAAATGGGCATCCAAGATGGACACACAATTCTCACATGAAGAAATACAAATGGAAAATAAATACATGAAAAATTGTTCATCATCATTGGTCATTAGGGAAATGCAAATTAAAAAAACACTGAGATACCATCTCACTCCAGAAAGAATGGCCAGAATCAACAAAACTACCAACAACAAATGCTGGATAGGCTCTGGGGAAAAAGGAAATCCTCTGTTGGTGGGAGTGCAGATTGGTGCAACCACTGTGGAGGTCAATCTGGAGATTCCTCAAAAAGCTGGGGTTGGAGGTCCCATTTGACCCAGCTATTCTACTCCTAGGCATATATATTCTCAGAAGATCTGAAAACATCTTACCACAGTGATATATGTGCACCCATGTTTATAGCATCACAATTTGTAATAGCCAGAACGTGGAAACAACCCAAGTGCCCATCAACCAAGGAATGGATAAAAAAATGTGGTGCTTTTATACAATGGAGTACTACACAGCTATAAAGAATGATCACATTGAGATATTTATAAATAAGTGGATGCAACTTGAATCTATACTCATAAATGAAATAAATCAAACACACATGTATAAATGCCATATAGTCTCCCTAGTGTAAGAAATGGTAAGAGTATAGAAGATTTTATGGAAATCTTTTGAGTTCACCATTATACTGCTTTGACATCTTATGCTTTCATTCATTGGTTGGAATGGTTTTATTCTGTTTTGTTCGATCTTAATATATGTGATCATATGAATAGTTACTTTGAAGACAAGACAATATGGCAGCCAGTGTTGATTTAATATCATCTTGCTCTGAAGTCCTACCATGCTTTTGTTTTTCTATTACCATTGTTTTTATCGCATTGGGTCTTATTGGATTTTAATATGTATGATAGTATAAACAAAATTTTTATGGAAAATGAGATAATATAGTAACCATTGTCCATCTTCTGTTATTTGGTTCAGAATGCCTTGCAATACTTTCATTCTCTTGAGTTGCTTTATTCTACTTTGTTATGTTTGACATTATTGTGTGTAAAGCTAAGCTCAACTCTTTCAAAGACAGGGACATTGTGATAGCTACTGTTAATATCCAGTTGTCTTGTTGTGAAATGCTGTGTTGCTTACATTGTCCTGTTGTGATATGCTTAGATCTGTCCTCTTTTGTTTTAATGTCTTTAAAATAAAAAATAAAATAAAAAAAGAAAAGTTAAGAGTACATAAGATCCTATACTAATTGGGAATCCCCATTATATTGCTTTGAAGACTTGCAATGCTTTCATTCATTGGCTGCAATATTTTTATTCTGTTTTATTTGATCTTATTATGTGTGATGGTATGAGTAGCTACTTTGAAGAAAACAAGACATTATGGCAAGCATTGCTGATTAAATATCATCTGGCTTTGAAGTCTTACCATGCTTTTATTCTTCTATTACCATTGGTTCTATCATGTTGTGTCTTAATGGATTTTAATATGTGCCATAATATAAACAATATTTTTATGGAAAATGAGATATTGTAGTAGCCATTGTTCATTTTCTGATATTTGGTTCAGTATGCCATGTAATAGTTTCATTCTCTTGAATGCTTTTACTGTATTATTATGTTTGATATTGTTTGTGAAGCTATACTCAACTACTTCAAAGAAAGAGATATTATGATAGCTGCTGTTGACATCCAATTGTCTTACTGTGAGGTGCTGTGTTGCTTGTATTGTTCTGTTCTGATCTGCGTTGTTCTGTCCTCTTTTGTTTTATTCTCTTAAAATAAAAAATAAAGAAAGAAATAAACAGACAAGACTGTGGCAGGAACACTTTCAGCAGGAAATAGGTTAAGAAAGACATAAATGGGAAAGTATAACAGGGAAGATGTAGCCCAGAATGTCCCAGTGTTTCTATGTCTTCTGCCTCCATTCATATACATGGTATGAAAGTACAGAAATCCAAAGTGTTTTGAAAAGAATGTGCAAAGCAGAGTCGTTAATACCTTATTTCCTGATTGATTATTTGCAAGAGAGGAACTATGTGTTCCCTCAGAATATAGGAGAGCAGTATAGGAAGAAAATGACCATAGGGCATGTTCAGTTAGACAGAGGAAGAATGAAAGATTCTGGTTTCCTTCACTTCCACTGGGCTGAAACAGTTCTTTATACCAATACAGTGACCATACCCATCATGACATACTCACCCTCGTAACATTGCCCAGCGAGTTCTGTTGGTTTTGATAACCTTAGGCAAATAATTTTGAAGGCAGGAAGATTAAAAAATGTTAGAGTCAGAGAAGTAAGAGGACATATGCAAGGTTCAGTGCTTGTACAGTGATGAATTACCAGGTGAATCTAGAACAAGATGTCAGTCAAAATTCTACACATAGTGCAGAGGTGATGGGCCGTATTGAGTAAGGAGCAATATAGGTGCATTCAACATGAGCCAGCAGGCAGCAGAGCCCACGGAACAGAGGCTCACCCAGGTTTCACGGCTGATCCTCAAAGACACGTCAGCTTCCATTTCCTGCTGATGACAAGGAAGTTTACAGAGATGGGCAGAGGCCTAAGGAGAAAAGTGACAGTCTAGAACAGATTATGAATTTATGATGGGCAGAAAGATAAGTGAAAAGTTTAAATTACACCATAGTAAAGAAATTTTTGAAAGCAAAAACATTCATTTACATTTAAGAGGAGAGTGTGCATTTCAGGATACCATTAACATGAATAAGTTCACTTGGAACAAGATAAACTAAAATAACAGTTGTGCACATATATCTTTATAAAATGTAGTACTATACATAAATATAATATATTAGCATATTTGCTCAGAAAAGAATGGACAATCAGATATCACTATCATGGGTAACTCACGTGAAAATATGTATTTACCACATAAGCATATAACTATCACCAAGATGGTAAAAGAAAAAAATTGAAATAGTTACAACATAAAATTAAACAGTAGTAACCTTAATAAAAGTATAAACTCTAAAATCACAGTTATTTGCTGTCTCCCAGTTATTTTCTAGTAATTTAAAACACTTTTGTCTCAACATTTTCATCTACAAAACTGAATGTTTCTGACTTACCCCATAGATGTGATCTCAGTATTAATAGCAAGAATTACATGTCCATACTTTCAAGCGGCATAGCAAATGACGGGAACTCCAAAAATATAAACTACTTATTATTTTTTAAGATTATAATATTTGTTAGAATACTAGTTGCTCCATCTTTATTAGTAAAGGTGTGAGTGTTAAAAATAACAACCAATTTGAGGGAAAATGTTTCATAATTACATATCACACATATATTTAAAGCTCCACTATTCAAAATTTAAACAGCAAAACAGAAAAATGTAGAATATTGGATTTGTGCATGTATAAGATAGAATGTAACACAAATGGTATAAAATTCAATTGTGGATACAAGCAGCAGTTTCAGGAATGAAACTGAAAACAATTATTGAAAGTGTAGCAATCCAAACAAATAGGATTCTGTTTTATACAATTTAGTTTACATGACTTTCTCTTAATAACAAAATTCATTTAGAGTAAAATATTTTAAGACAAAAAAATCTCTTTTTTTAAAAAAAGGGATTTAAGTATTATTGGCATTCTTATGGTTTCTTTATGCCTCTGGCTACTCCCATGGGTGCTTCCCCTGCCCTTTTTCCTTTTTTCTTCACTTGTTCTCATTTGAGACTTCATACCCATTTAAGTTATACTTCCAACGTTGTATGGTTTGTAAGCTTGTCCAGAAATAAGACCACTGTTGGAGTACCACAAAAGTATAAATGAGTATAGTAATGCCACAATCTTTCCTGTTGCCTGTGGAGTCACTAGAGAAATGAATCAGGATTTGAACTCTAGGTTGAGACAGAAAAATGAAAGCATGTTTTCCAGGACACAAGGTTCACATGGATGTGGAACAAGTTGATTGGGAACACTGGAATTTGATTCTATTCTGTCCTGAGTTTCTTTTTCTTCTCCTTTCCTCTTCCTTCACCAGCTCCCTCTCTTCCCTCTTCTCCCTCTTGTGAAGGCAGTCAGCTCATCCCAGGGAGGATCGATCCTTCAGTTATATGAAATCTTTTTTTTTTCTTAAATGTCATGGCTACATTCATATTTTTGCCTTATTCTTCCAGTTGGGATATAAAATGCTCAGAGCTCTGGTATGTGGAAGCTGGAAGGGCCCGGACTTTGAAATAGTGTCTTGGTTTCACTCTTTTTTTGTTTGTTTGTTTGTTTCTTTTGTTGTTTGTTTTGTTTTGTTTTGTTTTTTTAAACTAAAGCTATATGAAGCTTGTGGATTAAACAATATATTTCTACATTAAAAAAATTCTGACAGCAATTGAACTAGTGGCACTTAGTAATTTGAGGTTCTGGGAGTGAATGGGTGAAAAACAGTTTTAAACATACTTGTGAGGGTGATGGAAATATTCTACATCATGATTGCAGGGGTTGTTGCATGACTATAAATGTGTCTCAAAGCTCATCAGGTGATGCATCTATATCTACCAGGGCATAATTATTATTTGGAATTATATATCAATATACCAAACTTTGAAATATTAGGAAAATTTTGTCCAAATCTTTGCAGAAATATGTTGAAGAAATTTATATATGTAAGCATAATATATCATCCATGATTGACTGCAGCAACTTTTTTTCTCTATTTTCCATGTAAGTGTATTATAATGGTTACCTAAACATTTAAAAACTGAATTAAGAGAATTACAAACAAAAAAAAAGGCAGGAAGGAAACATCATGAGATTTGAAGCAAAATAAAACAAACAATATATCTGATGCACATCAGACATTACCTTTGGTAATTTGGTATATTGTCTAGCCTATGTGCTCTCTAACAATCCACTCATATAATTTAAAAATATATTTAACTGACATTCTTGATGGAAAGATTAAATGGAAAATACTTTAAACTATTTCTTCATATCAATAAAGGAGGCATTTCATTATCTAAACATTGGAGTCAGATATTTAAGTTAAGAAAGACAAAAAATAGTATGGACTCAAACATTTTCAAATGACTCAAGTGATTGTCTAATGGTAGTTTCTATTATTCTTGTTGTTTGGATAAATAAACCAGTGTCAACAGTCTATTTTTTTACTCTGAAGTTAAATGGTCATTTACATCTTACTATTTCCAGAGAGGGCTTGGAGATTTTTGAGTTGATAGTCAAACTGGTGTCAAGATTGTAACTTTTGTCAGTCATTTATCTAATTTTTCAATGATTTAAACATCCCACTGTCTGTGGTATTATGTTAATTCATTGTAACATAATATAGTTGAAATGAGTGTGAAGGACAAAGCATGTATTATAAATACATTGCTGAGAATTCTAAAATGAGTTAAGAGACTAATATTTCAGTAATTACTTGAATGAATTTAATGACCAATGTGTGCATAAGATAATGGAAAGATACAAAAATGCCCTCATGCTTTTGGTCAGAGGTAAGATATGGATGTTTTTAACAAATATACTTACTTAAGTATTGTTTGAATTGCCACCTATTGAACATGACTATTTCAATTTATAAAATTCATTATATATTATACATGATAATCACATAGACTTATTATGACCTTTAAAAAAGGGAAAACATAACGTTTAAACACCAATGAAATAGAAGTTAATAACTGCATTTGAATTACATACCTTCACCTTTCTCACTCCACCTTGTGACTTTTAAATTCATTCATATTTCATCTCAACAGTTCAGCTCATTTCAAGAAGAGTCTCTGCACTCTCCTTTGTATCTGCTTAGTCTTGATACTATAAATGATGGGGTTCATCAAGGGTGGGAAAAGGATATAGATGTTGCCCATGAGGACATGAAAGAGTGGGGAGAGGTGTTTTCCAAAGCAATGCATCATGATCAGACTGATGATGGGGACATAGAAAACCAAGACAGCACAGATGTGAGACACACAAGTCTGCAAGGACTTGATTCTCTCCTACTGGGAGAAAATGCCTAAAACTGTGTGCAAGATCATGACATAAGAGATTAGAATGAGCACACATTCAATAGCAGAATTCTGATCACAAGAACCAAACCATAAATGTAGTTGAAATGAATGTCTGAACAGGCTGTTTGAATTGAATCTTGGTGCAAATAGAAAGAGTGAGAAAAAATACTAGGATAACAATAATTTAAGAACTTCAGGCTGATGATGACAGGAGGACAGAGTAAGACACTCCTACATAAGATTACTATGCCAATCTTCATGACTTTGTCATTTGTTAGGATGGAGGAATAGGATAAAGAGTTGCAAATAGCAACATAGCAGTCAAAAGACATAGACAGGAGGACTGAGGACTCCATGAAGGACAGACCATGGATGAAATAGGACTGAGCAATGCAGGAATCCAAGTTGACCTCTTGAATAAATCCCAAGAGGACCCCTAGCACTGTGTGCACAATGGACAGTCCCAAGAACAAATCAGTGTGGGCCAGCATAGCCAGGAAGTAGAACATGGGCTCGTGGAGGCTAGGCTCTGTCCAGATCACGTGGAGCACCATGCAGTTTCCCAGGAACACCATGGTATAGGCCAAGGAGATAGGCATGGAGACCCAGAGGTAGTAAGCTTCTAGACCAGGAAAACCAGTGAGTACAAACCTGGAAGTATTTGTAGACATTAATACAAGACTAAAAATTTACTACAAAGTTACAGCAAATTTTTTAAAGTTTGGCATTAGCAAATTTCATAAGGTTTGGGATTAGCACATGTCTAATTATGTTATTCTGCTCTTTGTAGGAGAAAATGCAATCAAATCCAATTTCTACTAGCAGCAAAAGAAAGTTTATGTTTTCAGGCAAATATCTGTTATCTTAGACAACAGAAACTTGCAGTGATAGTGTTGAGAGTTGCCAGAAGCTTAGTGATTTGTAAGCAGAAACTATAGTGTCAGTGGATACATAGGATTTACACTCCAGGCTGAACTTGTGAGAGGTCCTGCTAAATTCTTAACATACACAGCACATGAGCCCAGGTTTTTTGTTCTGCAATGTTTAACTTTGTACTCAAGGGATTGGGAAGTGCATAAGCCATCTTTTTTTCTTTAGTACCACCACTGTAATTTTTATTTCTTCCCAAAGTGTATAACATCAAAGAAATGGATGGTTTACCATGTTCACATGCTAGAAAATAAAAATTTCCCAAGAGGAAGTGGACAAACACAGTGGAATATGGATTTTTTACATATTTGACATTGGCCAGTCCCTTTGTAAACCATTATTCAATTTAATTTATACTATATTTTTCTTCTCTATTTTCCAGTATCTCATCCTACATGAGATTTATAACTTTTTCTGAGTGCCACAGCATTGTCATTTCATATCTCTCACATTCAACATAGCATAATGAGATTACTGTTGAACCAGGAGCAATTAAATAAGTATCTTTTGAAGTGTCTGTTATCAATGTCTGTTGTAACTGTTTTCAGATGGAATAATATTGATTATTTAAACATAACACAGTCTTACAATAAGCCAGTGGTCACATACTATAGATACCTCTCAGCCCCTTGCCTACTGGAGCTCTAGATCAAGTAAAGAACAATTTCAGAAATTCTCTCATATTGAGTAGATAAAGCACTATGCTATGAATTTCTTTGGTTAAAAGTGCCTATGGATTACTAGAGCTTGTAAGAATAAGTCTAACATTTCAGAGTACAAGTGATTCTCAAGCAGAATCAGTGGTTTGTATGTTTGGATAACTAAAAATTCTTTCTTACTAAGAGTCAATGGAATTTTTAGAGATAATGAAAAGTTACAAACATAAAGAAAATATTTAGATAATATGAACACTTAGGCATTATTCTCAGCATGCAACTGAATACATGAATATAAGTCTTGGAAACAAGCAATCAATAAATACAATAAAGATAAAATGACCTCTGGTGAAACTATAATATTTTTCTCCTTTAATACACTGGTTCATGTTTAGCTATTAAATTAGCTGTACTATATTTGCCAAGAGTTTTATTTTAGATTTTTAGCATCTATATTCTGGGGGAGTAATTTTCCTTAGTTCAATTTTTCTTGTTTCATTACTTTGGCTTTAATGTTACCCTTGGAGTAGAAATTGGAAAGACTTTCATCCACATTACTTTCCTGAAAGACCATATGCAGAGTTGGTATTGCTCTCTTCTCATATTTTTTTATTATCAGATCACAATTGAACCCCACTATACCTGAAGTTTCCATTATTTGAATATTTGTAACTCATCATTTAATGACTTTAGCAGATGTAGTTTTGCTCTGGTTGCCTGTTTTTTTCTTGAGCACAAAAGTAGTTTGTACTACTATTTTCATTTGTGTTGTCTCCTTCATTTATTCAGTATATTATATTTTTATATTGTACAAATCTTTCACTTCCTTCAGTAGTTCTTTTTTTTTGCCCTTTCAAAAGCTGTTGTGATGAGTCTTGTTTTCATGAGTTGTATCTTATTTCCTTATTTGTGCTTAAGAAACTATTTTATTACTGATTTTGTATTCTCTTTAATGAAATTATGTATATTGAAAAAATTTAAAGGACACATAGTGTTTTCTAGATACACACTCATTTTGTTTGCAAATAGAGATAATTTGAGTTGGCCTTGCATATTTGGGTTCCATTTACTTCTTTTTTTTGCCTAACAGTTCTCACTAAAATTTGAAGTAGTATGTTAGAGTTGAGCCTCTTTTCTCTTGATTTTAGAGGATATGTTTTCAACTTTTCCTTTTGAAGAATGAAATGGGCTCTGAATTTACTACACAGATTACTTATTATGTTGAGGTGTGCTCCATCACTACCTAGTTTATTCACAGTTTTCACCATGAAGGGTCACTTAATTCTTTTATACTTTAGTGAATTTATCCTAAAACATATGTATGAGCAAATAAAAGTGTTGTGGGTTCTGAAGAAAAATCAAGCAATACCTTGTGAGAGTCATAAAAGACTGTACGCTGGGTCTTGGGAGATTAATTAACACTGGGTGGCTTTGACAGACAGACAGTCCTCTTAATTGCCTCATCTTTATTTTCTTTTATTTTAGTTTCTTTGTATTAGTAAATATTTGCAGCATATGAGATTTATATTTATCTTAGGAAGTAGGTACATATACAGAGCACATCTTGATTCCTTTCATTTTAAAGAAACCAACTGTAAGGAGAAGGTGCAGAAGGGAAAGTCAAAAGAAAAAATATGTAAGAAGGGACATTTAATTTTATTGAAATTTTATCTGCATGTGTTGAAAAGATCATGTAATATTTATCTTGTATTATGTTTATGTGATATTTTATATTTATTTAGTAGCACATATTGAAACAGTTGAATCTCTAGTATGAAACTGACAACTTCTATCTATGATAGTTTTAATGAGATGATAAATTTGACTTGTATTTATTTTGTTGTGGATTTTTGCATTTATCTTCATTAGGAATATTTGTCTGCATTTTTCTTTTTCTGTCATCAGTTTATTGAGTTTATATAATGAGTTTGGAAGTTATTTCTTTTTCTATTTTATGGACTAGTTGGAATAGAACTAGAATGTAGAGAAAAAAATACAATGTATTATTTGTTATCACTATCCTATTGGCTTTTCTTGAAACTCTGTTTTATTGGTATTTTTTAATATTTTTCTTTTTGAAAAAAAGGTTCTATTTTTTCCAAAGTCTGTTGAGCTGTGAATCTACATAGTCACTGTCTGATTTTCATTGTGAAAACTTTTATTACTGTAACTCCTAATTATTGATCTACTTGTTTTTTTATAACCCTTGGTTAACTTTTTTCAGATCTTGTATAAGACTTTGTCTTAACCAATTTCACTTGATTTTGGTATCAAATTAATTGAATTGCACAGAACTAATCATATTTAATCAACAATATGAATATAAATGGAATTGCTCACAGAATCAAGACCAGTTAATGCACCCCAGAATTATATAAGGGTTATTTTAAAACCTTAATGGCAAAAATATCTCCTTTCCTTACGTAGAAGTCTCTATTTATGGCAGGGAATGTAGCTCAGTGGAATGTGCATCCACCTGGCAAGTGCGAAGTCCTGAGTTAAGAGCCAGAACTCCCCCCAAAAGAAAGAAGTCTCTATCTAACATGCCATTAACACTTTCTGGGTGTCCAAACGTTCTCCTACTTAAAATGAACTTTACATTGTACATGAGAAGAACATTAGAAAACCTAATATAGAAAAGAAAGTGTTATTAGAATGGTGCAAAAACAATGAGCATACCAGAGCTTGTAAGATAAAATAGCGCAGAGGATGTATAGGATCAAAACAGAAGTTGCTAATGGAGACTCCTAGCTCTTCATTCAGTGCAATGATAATTATCAAGATAATTATAGAAAGAGTCAATGTTTTTGTACTAGGACAAAACATAGACTTATTATGAAGAAGATAATCCCCGAGACAGATTGTCACTAATAAAATTTCCACTCCACTATTAATAATCACACCACTTGAGAAAACATTTTTCCTATGTGCTGAATTTTTCAATGCAGAAAATATATGTAATGCTTTTTCAGTACTGTCTGCAAAGTAATAAATATTACATGAAAGAGAATAATAATTTATAAATCCAACAATGACTTTTGTTTTCATAGTTGTAGAATTATGTGGGTTGGGAAATCCTTTAAATGTAGTACAATGGCAAATAAATTATGCTAAAAGAAATTTGCATTATCTTCCAAGTGAATGTTGCAAAGTGTAGTATTTACTACCATAAGGAATCACTTAACTGAAAATAGAGTTTAAAGGCCTTCACAAACATATAGTGCATATAAAAATAATACATTTGTATATATATACATGTGGATGTGAAAACACAAGTACATTTCAACAACTGAATATCCTTTGTATTTATTTTTCATGACAGCTCTGCTATTATTAAAAATCTCTGATACAGAACAACAACTAGAAGTATGATAGAAAGGAGAAAGTTTAGATGCAAACCAAAGCAAAACAAAACAAAAAAGTAGGCAAAGCCATTCCAGCTTGAGATGGTGGAAGGATGCATTTAAACAAGGAAAGTAGGGAAAACAGGAATATAAAGATGGTTACAGCTGCACTTTCTCTGGTCCCTCTGAAAACGTTAGTCTAGGAAAGGGTAGAAATCCAATGTGCTGAATGTGCCTTGAAAACACATTTCAATCTGAAAATTAGAAAAGTTTGGGTCAGGTTTTAGGACTTGTTTAGTAAAAGTCAAAGATATGAAAGGCTCACTGAATGAATCCAAGGAAAATGATCAGCCAAAATTCCACACAAGATACCAAACTGACTAGGATCCATGCAAACAAAGGAGTCATAATGCAATTCCTCCAACATGCATCAGTCGTGTAATTTGACTATGAGACTGTGGGTCTTGATGGTTCAATCAGCCAGTCCTCAATACCAGTGTGGGAGAGAGTGGGCAGAGAACTGTCCAGGAAACAAATAATCTAGCACATATTGTCAGCTTCGAAGTGGCAGAGGAGTTACTGATATAATTTATATCACAGCAGAGCAAAGATATATTTATGTTCAAAACTAATGATTGACCTTAAGTGAATGGCTGTCAGTTTAGTATACCATGCCATAAGTAGGATCACTTTGGAAACAAAAATATAAAAAACCTCCCTAAGTGAAAATTGCAAAATCTGAGACAAGAGATTTTGGTGTATCATAATATATGCTGAAAAAAATATGTATTAAACAATATTTTCAGTTAATAACTCATTTAAAAGTACATTTATATATACATCTATATATAATTTAAAATTCTTAACTCATAGAAGACCACCACCAATAAAGAAAATAGAAAAATAGCTGTATGTAATATTAAACATTAGTAGCTGTAATGAAAGTACCAACTCTGAAACCAATTGCCCAACATTTTTCTAATAACTTCTTTATCTTTTCAATATTGTTAGTGACAAAACTGAATGAATATGATTTATCCACAGATTTGCCATGAAGTGTAATTGCAGTTATACTCTTCACTTCCAACATTCATGATCCAATAGTTGCCTGATTAGTTTAAATGGATTATTTTCATATTATTATGACCATTATTTTTTGGTGGTTCTTGTCCTCATAATAATAAAGGTGTAAGCCAGACAGAGTAGAAGTGAGGTTGGATATGATCAAAAAAATTCTATATGTACAAGCTTGGAGGTATCACAGGGAAATCTAACCTGAAAATTAATGGGCTTTAATAATTATATAAAGCTTTTAAATATAAATTCCTTCATTAGGGAAAATTGTTATAATCATATAATGTCTATGTACTGCACATTTACTCAGAATCAGCAACACAAAACTGTAAGATGAGAACCTCCACCGTGGGCCCGCCCTGCCAGCAGAAACTTAGCAAAACCCTGCATCAGGGGTAGGCTGCCCAGAACCTCCCCCGTGGGCCTGCCCCGCCAGTGGGAACTTAGCAGAAGCCTGCATCAGGGGTAGGCTGCCCAGAACCTCCCCCGTGGGCCACACTGCCAGTGGGAACATATCAAAAGCCTACATCAGTGGTAGGCTGCCCAGAACCTCCCCCATGGGCCCACCCTGCCAGCAGGAACTTAGCAAAAGCCTGCATCAGGGGTAGGCTGCCCAGAACCTCCACCGTGGGACCTCCCTGCCAGCGGAAACTCAGGGAGGCCTGTATCAGGGGTAAGCTACCCGGAATCTTCACCGAGGGCCCACCCTGCCACCTGGAACTCAGCACAAGCCCGCCTCAGGGGTAGGCTACCTCAAACCTCCCCTGTGGGCCTGCCCTGCCACCGGGAACATTGAGGAGGCCCGACCAAAACTGAAAACTGCCCTGGACTGCTACAGATGGGCCCACCCTCCCACCTGGAACAGCAGATCTCAGCAATATCCAGTTAGTGTGAGAAAATTTGGACCTTTGCTCCCAGCTGGTGAACTTTGGACTACACTGGATTGACTGTATCAACGTGGTGAGTATACCCCTAAAATAGAGGTGTACAGGGGATAAATAGGGCCAGTAGTAAAACCCACTCTAACTAACTCTAAGACTTTGGTGTATCTGAAAAGAGTGTGTGTGATCCCCTCCTACACATAGAAAACAAGAGGCAGAGTGAAAATGACAAAACAAAAAAGCAAAATTCAGTCTCAAACATATAGTTCACCAGAAGCAAGTATAGGAGACATTGAAATAGAGGACACAAAAAGTAACAAACCTGGAATCTCTGAAAAGATAGCCAGTGAAATAAAAAAACAGCTGCATCAGACTATAGAGGAAATCAAATTAGAAGTAGTATCCCATGTAAAGATAGAAAGAACAACTTTAGTAAAGGAGTTGTTGAATACACCTAAAGAAGAACTAGAGAAAAAAGTACATGAGCATGGGAAACTGATTGAAACTTTGAATGAACAATACAGAAAACAAGCAGAATTCATGAAACAAACTCAAAGAGACATCCAAGAAACAAAAAATTCTATTGAAAGCGTGCAAAACTGCCTAAAGGAAGCTGAGGATAGGATTTGGGACCTTGAGGACAGGATCATAGTTAGTGATCAGGAAAGAATAGAACTTTTAAAAATAACAAAGCAGCATGAAAAGACAATCCAGAAGCTTTATGATGATGCCAAGAGCAACAATATAAGAATAATGGGCATTAGCAAAGATACAGGAGTCCAGGCAAATGATGTCCATAAAGTATTTACAGAAATAATATCAGAAAATTTCCCAAACATGAGGAAAGAATCTGATATGCATATAAGTGAGGCATATAGAAAGCCAAACAGTCACCAACATAAATCCACACCCAGACACATAATAATTAAGATCTCAGACATACAACATAAAAACAGAATATTAAAAGCTGTCAGAGAAAAGCACAACTCACCTATCAAGGAAAGCCCATTAGAATCACGGTAGACTTTTCAGCACAAACCCTCAAGTCAAGAAGATCTTGGACTGAGGTATTTCAAGCCTCAGAAGAAAACAATCTTCTACCAAGACTGATGTACCCAGAAAAATTTTCATTCAGATTTAATGGAGAAACAAGATACTTCCATGACAAAGAACAACTGAAGAAATTCATGTCCACCAAACCAAAAAAGAAAGAGTACTTAAGAACATACTAGACAGAGATAAAAACAATCACAATCCCCAAAACAACAACAGAAAGAAACCACAAGGTAGGATAAGCAATTAAATAACAAGAAAAGCAGAAAGAAACAACTGGAACATAACAAGGCAAAGTCAAGCCAGTACATATTAGTGCTATCCATAAATATAAATGCCCTCAATTCACCTATAAAAGAAATAGATTGACAGAATGGATCAAGAAACAGGACACCACAATATGCTGTATACAAGAAACATATCTGACCCAAAACGAAATTCATAGATTAAAAGTCAAAGGACAGAAAACAGTATTCCATGCAACAGGAACCCAGAAAAAAGCAGGAGTATCTATTCTATTTGCAGACAATGTTAACTTCAAATGTAAAATGATTAAAAGAGATAGAGAAGGTCACTACTTACTTGTTAGTGGTAAAATTCAAGAGGAAGAACAATTATAAATATATATGCACCAAATACAGGAGCACCCAACTATATAAGATGGAAACAAATGGACATGAAAAACCAAATACACAAAAACACAATTATAACAGGAGATCTTAACAGCCCAATGTCATAAAGAGATAGATCAACTTGACAAAAAGTCAGCAAAGAAATAATAGAACTCAACCATACCTGTGAGCAATTGGACTTAGTAGATGTTTACAGAGAGTTCCACCAAACCACATCAGAAAACACATTCTTCTCAGCTACACATGGGACATTCTCCAAAATAGACCATGTATTATCCCATAAAACATTCTTAAGTAAATGCAAAGGTATTGAAATCATCCCATGCATAATATCTGACCATAGTGCACTGAAATTGGAATTTAATGGCAAAAGAATTTGTAAAACCTACATAAATACATGGAAATTAAATAACAGCCTTTTGAACAACCAGTGGGCTACAGATGAAATTAAAGTAGAAATAAAACAATACCTACAATTCAATGAAAATATAGAAACAACATACCGTAATCTGTGGGATGCAATGAAAGCAGTCTTAAGAGGGAAATATATAGCAATAAATTGTCATATCAAGAAAACAGAATGAGCACAAATAAAGAACCTAATGCTCCATCTCAAGATTCTAGAAAAAGAAGAGCAAGCTAAACCCAAAGCTCCTAGAAGAGAGGAAACTGTAAAGATTAGAGCAGAAATCAATGCAATTGAAACAAAAAAATACAAAGAATTAATAATCAAAAAGCTGGTTTCTTGAGAGAATAAAGAAATTGACAAACCACTAGCTAACCTTATCAAGAGAAAGAAAGAAAAAAACAGAAATTCATGCAATGAGAACTGAAAAGGAAGAAATTACTACAGATCCCATGGAAATTCAAAAGATCATGAATACCTACCTTGAAAATCTCTACTCACATAGAGTGGAAAACAGAGGAAATGGACAGATTTCTAGAAACATATGAACTACCAAAGCTCAACCAGAAGATATAGCAATTTTGAGCAACCCAAGATCAGCTATTGAAATTGAAGATGTAATTAAAAACTTACCAACAAAGAAAAGTCCAGGTCCTGATGGATTCACAGCTGAATTCTACAAGAAATTTAGAGAAGATTTGATTCCAAGACTCCTTAAATTCTTCAATGAAATTGAGAAAAAAGCAATCCTCCCTAAATCATTCCTGGAGGCAAGTATTACTCTGATGCCAAAACCAGAGAAAGATCCAACCAAAAAAGAGAACTATAGGCCAATCTCAATAATGAACATTGATGCAAAGATTCTCAACAAAATACTGGCAAATAGAATACAGCAAATCATCAAGAACATTATACATCAGGACCAGGCGGGGTTCATTCCAGGAATGCAGGGATGGTTTAACATATGCAAATCAATAAATGTAATGCACATCAACAGAGCCAAAAACAAAGACCACATGGTCATCTCAATAGTTGCAGAAAAAGCTTTTGACAAAGTCCAACACATGCTCATGATAAAAACCCTTCAGAAACTCGGAACACACGGCGTCTACCTTAACCTTATAAAGGCCATCTATGACAAACCAACAGCCAACATTATACTAACTGGACAAAAACTGAAAGCTTTCACTTTAAAATCAGGAACAAGACAAGGATGTCCACTCTCACCACTCCTTTTTAACATAGTTCTGGAAACACTCTCCAGGGCAATCAGACGAGAGACAGAAATAAAAGGAGTAAAGAAAGGAAAGGAAGAAGTTCAATTATCACTATTTGCAGATGACATGATACTCTATATAGAAGACCTAAAAAACTCCATTAAAAGACTGCTATAGGTAATAAACAAGTTCAGTAGTGCAGCTGGATACAAAGACAATGCTCAAAAATCAATAGCATTTCTGTACACAAAAATGTCACTGAGAGAGAAATTATGGAAATATTGCCCTTTACAATAACATGCAAAAAATGAAATACTTAGGAATCAACCTAAATAAAAATGTAAAAGACCTATACTATGAAAATTATACTATGCTGAAAAAGGAGATTGAAGAGTATATTAGAAAATGGAAGGACATTCCTTGCTCTTGGTTAGGAAGAATCAACATTGTGAAAATGGCTATACTCCCAAAACTGTTACACAGATTTAACACAATCCCAATGAAAATACCATTGACATACCTCACAGATCTAGAGAAAACTATACTAAAATTCATTTGGAAACAGGAGAAACCTAGAATAGCAAAGGCAATTCTAGGCAACAAAAGCAAGGCAGGAGGCATCTCAATTCCTGACTTGAAACAGTACTATAAAGCCACAGTGATAAAATCATAAAATCACCTTGGTACTGGCAAAGAAATAGACCTGAGGATCAATGGAACAAATTAGAAGATGCAAGCACAACTGCAAAGACACTCAGCCACCTGATATTTGACAAAGGTGCTAAATATGTCCATTGGAAGAAGGATAGTCTCTTCAATAAACAGTGTTGGAAAAATTGGCTCTCTAAGTGCCGAAGACTGAAACTAGATCCATGCATATCACCATGCACAAAACTAAAGTCTAAATGGATCAAAGACCTCACTATTAAAACAGAAACACTAAATCTACTGGAAGACAAGGTAGGTAGAAATCTTGGAGACATAGGGTTAGGCAGAGACCTCATGAACCAAAGGCAAACTGCACAGGAAACACTTGAAAGAATCAACAAATGGGATCTCACATTATTTTCTGCACTTCAAAGGAAATCACCAACAGAGTGAAAAGAAAACCAACAGAGTGTGAAAAAATTTTAACCAACAACCACTCAAAGGACTTGTGTCCAGAATGTATAAAGAACTGAAAAACATCAAGCCCCCCATATTCAAAGACCCTCTCCAAAAATGGGCATCTGAGATGAACACACAGTTCTCAGAGAAAGATATACAAATGGCAAATAAACACATGAAGAAATGTTCACCATCACTGGTCATTCGAGAAATGCAAATGAAAACAGCATTGAGATTTCACCTTACTCCAGAAAGAATAGCTGCCATCAAGAAATCAACTGATAACAAATGTTGGTGAGGCTGCGAAGTGAAAAGAACACTGCTCTACTGTTGGTGGGAATGTAGACTGGTGCAACCATTATGGAAATCCATATGGAGAATTCTCAGAAGACTAGGATTGGAAGTTCCATTCAATCCAGCTATTCCCCTCCTGGGTATTTTCCCCAAAGAACTGAAAAGTTCATATCATAGTGATATATGTGCACCCATGTTCATAGCTGCATAATTTGTGATAGCTAAATCCTGGAAACAACCAAGATGCCCATCAACTGCAGAGTGGATGAAAAAGATGTGGCATTTTATACAATAGAATATTACTCAGCTATAAAAAAGGATGATCTTGAGGCCTTCATAGGCAAATGGAGACAACTTGAGACTATCCTCATTAGTGAAGTAAATAAGAATCATATTTATAAATATATTATGTCTCTAGTGTAAAAATTAAATAAGAACTACAAGTGTAATAAAACCAAAATGTGTAATTGTTATTATAAAAAAGGGAGGAAAAGAAAGTGCTCTAAGGGATATAACTGCATGTAAGTCTGAGTGTGTAAAATAGATGACCATATTGGTGAATCTTTGTTGTATATTTGAGCAGAACTGTTTGTAGTCTGACTGTTTGAATATTTACTATGTACCCTTTAACTTTGTAACTTGAACAACTACATCCAGGATGACAGTACGTAATTTATAAATTACTGATTTCTTAGTGGGGTTTTTTCTCATTCTCCTTTTTATTTCTTTATTTTAGAATTCTGTATTGTTGCTACCCTTTTTTTCTGTTTTGTTTCTTTTTTCTTTTTAAATAAAATTTTTAAAATGTATAATTGCTATTGTAAAAAAAGAGGAAATAGGAAGAGCTATAAAAGATATAGCTGCATGTATGTTTCGATGTGTGGGATTGATGACCATATTTCTAGATTCTTGTTGGATTATTGAACAGATCTGTTTGCACTCTCACTGCTTGAGTGTCCACTTTGTGTGCTTTAATTCTGTAACTTGAATAACTATTTCTAAAAGAACAATATGTAATGTATCAACTAGTGATTTATCTTCTTTTCTTCTTATTTATCTTCTTTTCTTGAAATTCTATACTGTTTCTACCTTTTTCCTGTTCTTTTTCTCTTTAAATAAATAAAACTCTAAGATGAGGATAAATTAATGAATGACTTTCTTGTGTGTGACACAATGGAACAACAACAGCTAATGGAGTAGAGGATGACTTATGCATGTGAGCTGCAACAGGAATGAATATCCAAAATGAAATGGAAGTGAAAAATCTAAATAGAAAAGATTATGTTAGCTATTAGTTTAATTATGTAATTTTTTTTCAAAGGCAACCTCTACAACACAATTTCAATTACTGGCTGACAAAAACTTGAGGCAGTGTAAGAGGAAAGACCATAAACAGGTGTAAGGCATTTTAGAGGTGGATAGAAATCTGTTAGATCTTGATTTTGGTGTTTATGTGATTATAAATAATTCCAAACCTTTCAAAAATGTGAACAAAGAAAGATGGATTACTGTTTACAAACATAGTTTAATAAGCCATCCTAAAATACTAAATAAATTAGTCATATATCATAAAATTAATATTATAGGATAATAAACACACAGGCAGTGTTTAAATATGTAAAATTTAATAATATCCATGATTTACTTTGGTGAACTTTGATTTATAATATAAATATTGTATTGATCACAGCATCACTTAAATACTTAAGGAAGTATACAAGAAGTAGGAAAGGAAGAACTATCATGAAATTTAAAACAACTGAAACAGACAAAAATAGACCCCAAACCATAATGTATTACATAAATGTAGTTTTTCATACCATTTAACCAAAGTGTATCAAAATCTGTAATTATATAATAAAAATAAAATATATAGAACTTGGAGATTAAATTAAAAATATTTACAAACTTAGTCATAGTAAAGATGCATAAACTTTATTTTCTTTTCATTGTAACCTGAGGTTTGAATGAGATTGGCTTATTACCTGGGCTCAAGTCATTACTTTTAATGACTCAAATGATCTCTCCCTATGGTACTTGCTATGTACATTACTTATGTATAGACACAAATGACAAAAGTTTACTGATTCCAGTTCTTGTACTTATAATCATACTTGATGAAAATTGCATTCACTGTTTATAGGTTGTCTCTGGTGAAACTGTTGCTTAGTCAGATTATATAGAAGCAAGATTCCATTTTGGAGAGTTGTTTAACTACTTGTGATTTAAAAAGTCCAATCTTTTCACACTACTTATCCATTATATATTCACCTTGTGGAAATAACTGCATAGTTAGGATCATGCATAAAACGCAGGATGATGCTATAAAGTAGAAAATAGACTAAAAACCGAGGATATTTTAGGAATGATTTGAAAAGGTCTTGTTACCAATATTGAATGTTTACTAGGTGGAAACAAAAATACCTTCACAACAAGGTATGACTATTACTAAAGAAACTGCATCATATGTTAATTTGACTCTCAGCATATTCTATGTATGTCTTACAATACATAAAATAGATTACCACAGTATACAAGATAATTTCACTGATGTAATGATTGGAAATAGGAAAGGAAAGTATGTGTAACAAAAAAAAAACCCACAGAAGTATCACAGAATAAACTTACTACTCATGACATAGATGTGGGAGAAAGGGATGGAGACCCAGAGATAGTCAACTTCTAGGCCCATAAGACCAGTGAGAACAAATCTAGAACTACTGAGTTTAGATATGGAGAGAGTAAACATTAATAAAAGCCTGAGAAATATGAACAGTTATTGAAAATTACATAGATTTTAAATATCCTATGTTTTAGAATGTTTTCCAGCTCTGTGGAAGAAAATGAAATGCCATACTATTCTGTATTATTTAGGATAAAAATCTTTGCTATTGACATGAAGCTTGCTATGCTAGGGACAATGATGCGAGAAAAGTAGGGAATTTTATGCAGAAATTCTAGTGCTGGAGGACACATGGGATTCTGCTTCTGGGCGTCTGCATTCAGTCCTAAGAAAAGATACTGCACACTCACAGGTGCGCAGCTCTGCTGTGTGGCACTGCTCTCAGGAGGCTGAGAAATACATAGGTCAATTTTATCTTCTGTGTCACAGCTGTGCCTTTCAGTTTTTGCACCATTACACATGATCCCAAAGGAAATAGGCTGCAAGTACTAGACCTTGCAGTACATAAGTTAGGCAAAAGAAGGTGTACAGTTACTTGAAATTTGAACTTTTCTCCACATTCCACAATATTTACCCCTGTAAATCATTTACCCCATTAAAACTATAATTTTCTTCATTGCTTTTATGTACCTCTCTATCTTATATATTATATAATTTCTGAATCTCACAGTATTGTTACTTCTGACCAGTTTCATGTAAAAGATAATTCGTCTGACATACATTTTGAAGTAGTGTATACATTTATCTTCTTGTATTTTTCACCTTTAAACCTGCCCATGAAGAATGAATTGAACATTATTTCATCCACATGGTTTACTGAAAGAATTAACAGAGAAATGGTATAATTCTTATGAGCCACAAGTGAAGCAGCTTAGACCTGGCATCTTCTCTTCATCAATGTTTGTGTTTGAAAATAAAATGGAGTTAATAGATTTAGTTGTGCTCAGATTGTACATTTCTGCTTCAATGCAAAAGTGGTCTGTTGGATTCCTGTGGTCTGTCTATTTTTGATAAGCTTTTAAATTTCTTAGAAAATTGCCTTAATGTTCACTCTATTCTTTTCATGCCAGAGCAATCTGATGTGAAGTTATCTTTTTTATTCATAATAGTGACAACTTTTATGTTTAATTAGTTATATCAATTTAGGTGATTATATTAGATATTATCAAAATAATAATTGTTTCTTTGACTCTTCCCTATTACTTTATGCTCCAATGAATTTACATCTAACCTGATCTTTTATTTTCCTTTTTCTGTTTGTTAGGTGTTTAATAGGTTCATTTACCTTTTTTTCAGTTTTAATTTGGTTCATTTCTATTGTTTTCAAATTTCTAATCTTCAGTCTCTAAATTCCTTTTGTTCTTAATGTGTATTTCATCTAAAATATTTTAGTTTTCATCTCTAAAATGTGAAATAAGTCCTTGGTATCTTCCTGTTTTTGACCTTGAGATTAAATTCCAACATAATTACCTTTTGAAAGATATTAACTACCATTTATTATGTTAGCATCATTTCTATACTAAAATCTATGGATTAATTTGTTTTCCCATTAATTTTAAATCTTATTGCCTCTTTATATGCCTGAAAATCTTTGGATTGAATGCCGGATATTGGAAAAGTCACTCAGGTAGTTGCTGAATGATTTTCTTTTCCCATATAAATTCTTGAAAGCTGCTCTGGAGGAAGGATATGGTGTCAGACGGGTCAGTTCTGATGTCTCAGTCAGTGTGTAGACTCTACCTAATACTGTTGAATCCTAAGATTTTTCTATCCTGACATGTGCTAGTAAGTAAACCTTTTTCTCCCTGTTTTTTTATTAGTATTAACTACACAAAAAAACTTTGGGTGACATTCCCTGAGTCCCCAGTAGTCTCATCACATGGACATAGCCATTGGTTCCATAGTGCATGCTGGAGGACTTTGCCAGTCTTCAACTTTCTTGAGCTATACAGCTCCTCCTATTTTGTGGGGTTTTTTTTCTTTAAAATATAAATATCTTGTTTTCCCAACACTCAGATGCTTCTCATCATTTCAGGAGTCTAACATGCCCCTTTTTGGTTGTATTTCCTTATTTTCTGGCTTTGTAGCTTCCTTAATTCTATGAGCCATGAATGTCTCAACAAATTCTTGTCAATATCACTTGTTCATTTATTTCATCTACATATTTATTTTCTCTCTTTCTGTTACCATTGGTTAAGTTTGGTCATTCAATTTGAGATACAGGATATGATTCTTTATAGTTATTTGCTACTTAAAGACTTCTCAGTGTGGACATTCAGGTAACAGACAGGAGGTATATACTTTTTCTGGTTAAGACTTAAACTTGGGAACATGTTATATGAATAGCCATTTTAAAGCCTCTGTGTATACCTGCAGGAAAACTTATGTACTTTAAAATGAATTTTAATATTTAGTGAAAAATCTATCCTTAAATATTTTTCTTTTTCTTCCTCTTTTTTCTTTTTAATGTTTTTATAAGTGCATTTATTTTAGGTTGAGGAATGTAAGCTTGCAATGAAGAAGGTAAGTTTGCAGTGGTGATATATGTGATAGAAAGATTATCACAGGATTTTCATCAATCAATCAATCAATCAATCAAATAAACAGAATGTATAATATTAGAGGAAGCTAACTTTTGTGTATTCATTATAAACAATTTGCAGTGTGTTAATGGGTATGTATTGTGCCTGTGTTAAGATTCAACAAATGAACAGCCAATTTGTGTTTAAAGCCTTCTATATCTATCTCTATCTCAGCATCTCCAGGAATAGAATTAGACTGACGTAGACAGATGACCAAGACTAGATTCTACAAATGTGCAAAAAGTAAAAACAATATTTTCTATGAATATTACAGAGCAACAGAATCATTAGTTTGGAGACAAAAAATATTGGTATGTGGCACAATCTGATCACAAGGGTAAATATTCTGCTGTGAAAATGGAAATGTAAAATAAGAGAGTAAGGTGAAAGAAACCTTATTTTGTGCTGAAATTCTGTTTTGAAGGTTGTATACCTCTTCTACAAAAAATACTCAACAAATAGATCTATATTTTCAATTATGTATAATGGTGTATCACTTTCAATATGTCACAGAAAAAGTAGTATTATTAAAATTATTTAAATGGGAATCATAAGCTCTTATAAAAATTTCAAAATATGCAAGAAGTATAATTATAGAATAAGGAAATTGAGGGACAAGAAATGGAGATAAAATGCTATCCTCTAAGGTTGTATTGTATAGAAAATATAATTAAAGGAAACACAGAATAAGAAGGAGATATAACTGAACCATAAATACCCAAACATGCATTCAATACACATGTACATGACATCTACTAGGTTGGATTAAAAAGATTATTTCAAAATGAGTACATAGCACTTAAAATAGCTTCTGAAAAAGTGAATATAGCACTTCTTCCATTGATTTCTGTTTGATATATTGACTGAATGAACTAATATTTCTGGGCAAAGACCCTAAAAAATGTATAGTCAACATATCTATTAATTATCACAAAAATTAATGTTTAATGGAACAATTTTAGCTGATTATACACAGATTACAAGATTTTTCACTCACATTATTAGAAATACATCTTTCCTCTAGAATAATATAAGCCTATAGCAAGTAAATATTTACGTGTGATAAAGACATAGAGCTCTAGACTCATTTGGAGTTGGGAGGGAGAGTTGAAGAGGAACAGGGAGAGGGTCAGAGAAAGGAGATCTGAAATGTAAGATAAATGGTTTTAAAAGCCTTTATATGCATGTGCATCACCGGACCTCCTTAACTATCTCAGAGGTAAAAGAGTATGTCTCAGAAATGTTATATGCAAAACCACATTAAATCTCTGTCTAAATCTAGGGGAACAGAAAACAAGAGAATCATGGTCCAAACACACTGTCAACCTCAGTCAGAAGTGTAGTCTGGGAGAGTTCTGACAGCTTGCTCAGGCTCAGGGGCATGCAGTCTTTGGCTTCATGTGCAGGATTTGATTGAGATCCCTGGTTTAGAGTCTGCGCAGTTGTGCATTTGAGTTTCCTCTCTGTGCATGTGCAGAATTGCTGTTTGGAAATTGTCTCCTCCTGGTCATTATGAAAGCCAGGATGCCCTCCATGGGCCCGTACACCTTTTAAAGCAACAAACCTTACTCTCAGTACATTCATTCTAACAAAAATGCTAGGGATGTTTTCATTTAATCTGACAAAAATGCATGTTGATGTTTGTCTCATAGAGAAGTGGCCCACAATTAGTTTGCTAAGGTGAATGATAGCATTAATGAATTTTAAAATATTGAGACAGGGATCTCAGCACCCCACAACTGCCATGGCATGGAGGAAGAACACTGATCTCCGCCCTGGCTCTAGGCACTGGGTGTGCCTGATTGCATCAGCACCCCTACCCTCATCTTTGCATGGAGGAAATCACTGAGCTCTGCCCTGGCTCAGGCAGCTGAGCTGGGGCTATGCACATTAGCATCCTCCCACTTCTGCTGCACAGAGGACTGTCATTCTCCTTCAAGGCTCAGGCCACTGAGCAGTGCATGCAACCCAGCACGCTCCTCCCAACTGCTGACCCAGAGGACCTCCATGCCCACCCGGGCTTGGCCTGCTGCCCTTGGTTATCCTCCCCATCTCTTAGACCAAGCACTGCTGTGAAAGTTTCGATCCAACGCTCCTTCCAGAACCTTGAACTGCAGTGGACTGGCAATGCTGGTTTGATGGGAGACTTGGTGGTCCCTCACCCAGACAGAGGTCCCCCACAGGTTCCGGTGACTATGTGCCCAACAATCAGGCAGACATCAACCACACAGTAGGACCTTATGGGATATACTGCTGACAGATATGACTATTAAGATTAAATAACCAGATATTGACCCAGAAAGTGAAAATGACAAAACAAAAAACCAAAATGCAATCTCAAACATCTAGTCCATCAGGTTCAAGAACAGGTGACAGTGAAACAGAGGACTTTAAAAGTCACACACCAGAAATATCTGAAAAGATAGCAACTGAAGTAAAGAAACAAATCCATGAGGCTATAGAGGAAAGCAAATTAGAAGTTATATCTTATGTAAAGACCAAAATAACAACAACAGTAAAGGATTTGCTCAACATAGCTAGGAAAGAAATAGATTAAAAAAAAAAGGAGCATGGGAAATTGATTGAAACTTTGAATGAACAATGTAGAAAACAAGCAGAATCCATGAAACAAATTCAAAGAAATATCCAACAAACAAAATTTCTATTGAAAGCTGGCAAAACCATTTAAATGAAGCTGAGGTTAGAATTTCAGACATTGAGGACAGGATCACAAATAGCAACCATGAAAAAACAACAAAGCAGCATTAAATGACAATCCAGCAGCTTCAAGGTGATGCCAAGAGAAACAATGTAAGACTAACAGGCATCAGTGAAGATGTAGGAGACAATATAAAGGACATAATGAAGCTGTTCACAGAAGTAATAGAAGAAAATTTCCCAAACACAGGGAAAAAATCTGACATATAAATAAGTGAGGGATATACAACACCAAAGAGTAATAACCAACATAAATCTACACCTATGGGACACAATAAAATCAGTCCTAAGAGGAAAATATATAGCAATAAATAGTCACATCAAGAAAACAGAATGAACACAAATACATAACCTAATGTTACATCTCAAGCTTCTAGAAAGGAAGAACAAGTCAAGCCCAAAGCTCATAGAAGACAGAAAATTTTAAAGATTGAAGCAGAAATTAATGCAATTGAAACCAAAAAAATTACAAAGAAATAATGTATCAAAGAGCTGGTTTTCTGACAGTATAAACAAAATGTATAAACCTCAGAGAAAGAAAAAAACTCAAATTCATGCAATAAGGACTGAAAAGAGGGAAATTTCTACAGATCCCATGGAAATTCAAAAACTCATGAACACCTACTTTGAAAATCTCTAATCACATAGGGCAATAAACAGAGAAAAATGGACAGATTTCTAAAAACGTATAAAATACCAAAGCTCAATAAATAAGATATAGCAATTTTGAATAACCCAATTTCATCCCCTGAAATTGAAAATGTGATTAAAAACTTACCAACAAAAAATCCCAGGTCCTGATGGATTCACAGCTGAATTCTATAAGAAATTCAGAGAAAATTTAATGCCAACACTTCTTAAAATCTTCAATGAAATTGAAAGAAAAGTAGTCTTCCTCAAGTCATTCTTGGAGGCAAGTATTACCCTGATACCAAAACCAGAGAAAGACCTAGTAAAAAAGTAGAAATATAGACCAGTCTCACAAACAAACATTGATGCAAAGATTCTCAATAAAGTACTGGCAAATAGAATGCAGCAAATCATCAAGAAGATTATACACTATGACCAAGTGGAATTTATTCCAGGAATGTAGGGATGGTTCATCATACACAAACCAACAATTATAATACACCACATCAACAGAGCCAAAAATAAAAATTGCATAATCATCTCAATAGACACAGAAAAAGCTTTTGATAAAGTCCAACACCTGTTCATGATAAAAAAAAAACCTACAGAAAATTGGAATAGACAGTGTGTACCTCAATCTTATTAAGGCCATTTATGACAGCCTAACAGCCAACATTATACTAGATGGACAAAAACTGAAAGCTTTCACTCTAAAATCAGGAACAAGATGAGGATGTCCACTATCACTACCCCTATTCAATATAGTTCTGGAAATATTAGCTAGAACAATCAGTCAAGAGTGAGAAATAAAAGGCATAAAAACAGGAAAAAAAGAAGTTAAATTATCACTATTTGCAGATGACATGATACAGTACATAGAAGACCCTGAACACTCCATTAAAAGACTACTAGAGGTAATAAACAAATTCAGGAGCCTTGCTGGATTCAAAGTCACCACTCAAAAATCAGTAGCATTCCTGTACACAAACAAAAACTCACTGAGAGAAATTATAGAATATCATCTTTCACAATAGCATCTCAAAAAAATCAGATACTGAGAAAGCAACCTAACCAAGATTGTAAAAGATTTATATGCTAAAAATTATACTACTCTAAAAAGGAGATTGAAACACATATTAGAAATTGGAAGGATAGCCTGAGCATGGTGGCTCACGTCTGTAATCCCAGAACCAGAAGGCTGAGGCAGGAGGAACCGTGTGAGTTCAAGACCAGCCTGGGCTATAAAGTGAGCTGAAGGCCAGCCTGAACTGCATAGGGAGACCCTGTCTCAGAAAGACCAAAAAAAAAAAAAGAAAGAAAGAAAGAAAGAAAGAATGAATGAAAGAATGAAAGAAAGAAATTGGAAGGATATTCCTTGCTCTTGGTTAGGAAGAACCAACATTATGAAAATGGCCATACTCCCAAAACTGTTATACAGATTCAATGCAGTCCCAAACAAAATACCATCAACATACCTTACATATCTAAAGAAAATATTCCTAAAATTCATTTGAAAGCAGAACTAAGCTAGACTAGAAAAATCAATTTTGGACACCAAAGGCAAGACAGGAGGCATCTCAATTCCTGACCTGAAACTATACTACAAAGCCACAGTGAAAAAATCAGCATGGTATTGGCAAAGAAATAGACCTAAGGATCAGTGGAACAGATTAGAAGATACAAACACTAATACAAAGACATTCAGCTACCTGATATTTCACAAAGGGGCTAACCCTGTTCATTGGACAAAAGATAGCTTCTTTAATAAATGGTGTTGGAAAAAGTGGCTTTCCACATGCCGAAGAGTGAAAATAGACCCATGCCTATCATCAAGTCAAAATGGATCAAGGATCTAAACATTAAAACAGAAACTCTAAGTCTACTGGAAGACAAAGTAAGTGGAAATCTTGAATACATAAGGGTAGGCAAAAAATTCATGAATAAAATGCAAACCACATGGGAAATACTTCAAAGGATCAACACCTGGGATCTCATATTACTAAAAAGTTTCTGCACTTCAGAAGAAATCACCAACAAAGTAAATAGAAAGCCCACAAAATGGGAAAGAATTTTAACCAGTAACCCCACAGGAAAAGGACTTATATCCATAACATATAAAGAACTGGAAAATATCAAGCCCCACAAATTCTAATACCTTCTTCAAAAATGGGCACCTGAGATGAACACACAGTTCTCAGATGAAGATATACAAATGGCAAATAAATACATGAAGAAATGTTCGTCATCACTGGTCACTAAAATTCATTTTTTATCAGAAGACACATTTAGCAAAGGCAATTCTAGGCAAGAACCCTTAACTTGAAATTATACTAAAAAGTACTGTGATAGCAAAAAACCAAACCAAACCAAACAAACCAAACCAAAACAAAACAAAGCATGGTACTAGAAAACAAACAAAAAGAAAAACAGACCCAAGGTTCAGTGGAATAAATTAGAAGATGCAGAAACAACTCCAGACACACTTAGCCCATTTATCTCTGACAAAGTCACCAAGCACATTCAGTGGGAGAAAACTGGCCATTTTAATAAATGGTTCTGGAAAAAACTAACACTGTGTATGCTGAAGATTAATATAATCTCTCTCTTTTTAATCTTTACTTTTTTATGTTTGTCATACATAATTACCACATTCATCACGTGGGATCTGGAACTGTACATAATTTATCTTCTTTCTGTTTCATTTTGCTCATTGTTCCACTTCCTGTTTTAACAAGTTTGTATTCCCAACATTTAGCCTCCATTTCACTCATTACTTACGTTTTCATACCCCTTGTTACCTTGAGACTCTTCCCTTTGGAAGTTGGTTTATAAATTAACTTGAGACAGACTTGGTCGAGACACAGGTAACTATGGTTGTGACACTGGACCTTACTGTACCTTGAATTTTGAATCTTTTTCTAGTATTGGAAAGTTATCTGGAATTGTGTCTTTGGATATACTTTCTTCATTGTCAAGTTTTTGAACATTCATAACCTGATTATTTGCTCTTATAACATTGTCCTTAATTTACATAAGCTTTTTAATCCTATTTGATTCTCTTTTGTTCTTCTTCAAGTCTGTTTTTGCAAAGGGCCTATGCAATATTTCATTCCTGTTTGACTTTTTCTGCTTTTGATAACATCAAGCATGTTTTTAGTTTCACCCAGTGTGCTTCAGCTTTAAGAATTCTGTTTGATTTTTTAAAAAGTACCGCCTTCCCCATGTTGAATTTTTTGGTTAAAGCACTGAATATTTCTCTGTGTTTTATTAAAGCTCTGAATTCAGTTTTTCTTCAGACAAAGGTCTTGTGTCTGGAACGTGTAAACAACTGAAAAAAAATCAGACCCCTAAATTTATGTAACTGGTTATAGGTGCTAGATTTTCAAAACAATAACTGGAAGATTTAAAAAAATATGAAGTCTGATTTTTCTATAAAATTTTAAATGTGTTAAGTTTCAGTTTTCTGTTTCTTAAGGAATCTTTCTATAAGAATCATTTCTAAAAAATGAACTAAAACAATACCATAAAAAGAGTAATGATCCTAAAGACCTGAAGAAATTAAACCTCTGGTAAAAAACAATCTGGATACCAATGTTTAGAAGGTGATGCTGATATAAACGGGATGGTTCATCACATCTATTTTTTGTCAAAAATATACCTCACATAAAAGTAATGTGTTACCATATTTAAGAAAACTAAGATATATATATTTTACAAGCACTGTAATTATATACAAAAACCATAAGATTCCATGTTAAATATTACAGAATATCAAGGACAAAATAAATATGGAAATATAGCACATATATGTTTGGATATTCATGGAAAACTAAAGATCATCTTAAAAGTTGGAGGAAAAAAGTGAGAAAAAAATAAATGAAAACAATTTTCAATGCCATCCTTTGCAACATACCCAAGCCTATAGGGATATGATGAAGCATTTGAAAAGTCAAGCTGTCTGGCCTCAGGGGACACAAAATTGGAGTATGCTCATTTGGTTCTACTTCTGTTTCTCAAAGAATCTTTTCTACTACTCTCCCAATACACTTAATGCAAACAATTCATCATAGCTCACCATGAGGTGTGGTAACTATTATTTTCTTGCAGACATGCCTATATCACAACAGAATCTTGGAGTGTATAAAAAGATGCAAAATTCCCTGGTAGATCTGCTTAGTTTTCACAGTGTAGATGATTGGGTTGAGCACTGGTGGAACCAATAAGTAGATATGAGACATGAAGATGTGAATGAAAGGAGAGGAATGCTTGGCAAAACGGTGGACAATAGATAACCCTACCATAGGCACATACAGGATGAGCACAGCACAGATGTGGGAGGCACACGTGCTGAGTGCCTTCAGTCTCCCCTCACGGGATGAGATTTTTAACACTGAATGAAAAATGCAAGCGTAAGATACTAAAATGCCCAGAGAGTCCAGGCCCCATAGCATAGAAATCACAACCAAACCATATAAAACATTAAACTTAGTGTCAGCACAGGCAAGGTGGATTACGTCCTGGTGCAAACAATAGGAATGAGAAAGGACAAGAGAATGGCAGAAAGTAAAGAAAGCTAAGCGAACCATAACTGGAATTAGTGCAATAGCGCTCCTGAGCAGGGCTGCAGTCCCAATCTTGATGATCAGCTTTGGGGTGAGAATGATAGCATTTCACAATGGGTGGCAGATAGCTATGTATCTGTCCAGGATCATGGCCAACAGCACAGATGATTCTGTGAGGGAGAAAGTATGAATCACTACCATTTGGATCATTTAGATATGTTTGCCAAGCACACATGCTCACTTCAATGTTCACAGGATAATTTACAATCTACGGAAGTCACTCCAACAAGTAAATAAACTGGTATGTTCCTGGGTTGTGATATCTCCTCAAACCTTTTTTACACTATCATGAAATTCCATCTACATGCTGCATGACCTGATGCACACAGCCATGCTGGCTCCCTCACCCAAAGCTCAGTGCTCTGATGCTAAGATTTCATACCTCATCCCTTTTTTCGTTTTCACTGCTTATAACTTTCAGTAATTAGATTTCTAGTTCTTTTCCATATTTTAATCCTTCTTTTCAATTTTCTCAAATGTCATCATAACTTGAAAATTTATCTTCTTCCCTCCTCTCTGCTTAGTTCTGGCCATTTCTGTAATCCTGTGATCTTTGTCTCTCACTGGCAAAAAGGGGGAAATATTTAACCATTAAGCGGGAAGTTACCTTACCTGAAGGCCCCCACCTTGATTCAAGTTTCACTATTTTAAAGCTTCTAATCTAAGATTTACGAAGAGGACTAGCCATCAAATTTCTTGTTATTCCTCTCTTTCTCTTATGCTACAATTATATCCACCTAAGTTATACAGCATTTTCTTTTTAATGTTTAGTAACTTTTTTTAAAAAATCAGAAATCAAATTCAGGACTTTGAGCTTTCCAGGAAGGCACTGTGCTACTGAGCTATACCCTGGCCATCAGTAACTTTTTAACTGTGTACAAATGATATTTTTAGTCTACAGTAAAGTTGCGTTCTTGTTCAGTTGAAGATAATAACAATTTAAAAGACATGCTGGAAATTAAAGAAAAAGTTATTTTACAGTGGACAAATTAGTGAAATTAACATATTTAACACATCAAATATTATGTTTTGTGATATGACATTTAACTCTCTATTAAAAGTAAAAGAAAGCAGAAAAAGTATGTACTACAGGAAAAATAAAGTAATCATGATATGTATGATGTGAAAATGATGATGGTGGCGGTGACGATGATGAGGTTGATTATGGCAACTAACAACAATGGCAATGAAGACAGCACCAATTTTTAACATGCATGAAAGGGCAGCTGAAATGCCCAGAATCTGGGGAGTTCTCTCATGCAGAAAATCAACAGGAGTGCATGATTCAGAGAAGTGATCCTAGGTAGCTGTGTGATAAGAATCGCCATTTTCTCCTCAATTTCATTCAGCAAAGTCATAGCAGAGACAGAGACATGAATTGGTTAGGAATCTTTTCCTTTCCTCCAGGATTCCTCCAATAATTGTGATAGACCTAACTGTGTGCTTGCTATTCTACTCAGTGGCAATTTTGAAAGTCCAGGATAGAGCGTGCTCTTTTACCAAAACAATCAGATCCTTGTAACTTCAGGGAGCGAGGAATCTGACCAGTCACTTTAGTTATTTTGAACTCCTGGTATATATAGAGAGAGAATAGAGAGAGAGAATAAGAGATGCATATATATAATATAATCATGAATTACTAATTTTTATTCTAAAATGAAAAGAGAATAGAAATAACTATCAGAATTTCAAAACAAAATCACAATGATTAATATATTGTGTATTGTTATCTCCACAGTAGTTGAATTGATTACAAAATATAGGCATGAATAAATGATCCAACAGTAAAAAACAAACACTTCATTTTGATGAATAGAGATTACTAGTATGATTATCTATCTTACATATTGTTCTAGAAATTTTACAGTGTAAAAATGCTTGACATTATTATTTGACTCCTATTTCTCCCTATAATATTTCAAACTACTGCACATGTCTACCTTATCTCTTCCAGCATGCTCTAGAACAAGATGAGGTATTTGTACAGTTTGTGCATTAACTAGAAAGTCTACTTAGTGTTCAAAATGAGGTTGAGACTTCTGGACCATATTTAAAATCATATTAAAAGCACTAGTACTTGGAATTGGAAGGGATTTTGTTATCTGTTGAAATTCAAATCTCATTTTGAAACTACTGCTTTTGTGTGAAAATGGTCCTCCTTTTTATGTAAGCAACACACAGGGATAAACATCTCTTGCCCTAGAGTCAAATGCATTTCAAGTCCTGTGTGAGAAGTCTAACTTGAAGTTGGAATTCAAAAATTGAAGGTCAACAACAAAGATTTTGGTGAAATTTATGTCTTGAACTTAGATGAGTACTGCTCCTCCTCAGAGCTAGTCTTTGGGTTCTTTTCACACTTTTAGTGGCTGCCCACCTCTCTTTTGCTTCTTGTGTTTTCTTATGTCCTCCCTCATAAGTGTTCCCCCAAAGTCTTACACACATGATACAATGGTTCCTCCTGTCATTAGTGAATGTTCCAGTCCTCAGTACAAGCAGGATGAGCTAATATGTCTTCCTTGAGTCCTTAGAGATATAATTCCCTAAGATAAATGCAAGACTGTAACCCTGTCCCTGCAAACATTCAATAACAGCCTTTCCCAAGGTCCTCTGTCCCCCAGGCCAAGACTGTAGTGCCACATTACAGTTAGGAACATACAGGAAGGAATGCTTTGGGAATTGTCAAATGTATATTGCCTCATGTGCTGAATGGATGAAGTAATGCAATATGAGATGAGATACTTGTTTGCATCCACATTGTGTGAGGGAAGCATAGAACTTTTAATGTGGTGTAGCCTATGAGAGTGTCTAATTAAGAACTTTATCTTTGGAGGAGCATATAGGAGACTATAAACAAAGAGAAGTTTTACATAATAATAGTTGAGAAAAAGAGTCAGCTACTTGTCTTACTTTCCTCCAAATCATAAAATTCACAGCAGTGTCAAAGTTAGCACTTGAATCTTTTGATTCCCTCATGTGGCATTTTTCTCACTGTTATATGGATCTTAAAAAAGCAAATTAAGTAAATATGATCCAATTAAAATGGAAGATTTTTCAATGAATTAAATCAGTATAATTTTTTTGCAATATTTACTTCTAAAAACCTGTTGGAGAGTCATATCATACCTAAAGGTCAGTATGTGGACTACTAATCAATAAAAAGCATTTAAGCAGGTTGATAGTTTAAATTATAATATCGTCTCCAGTTAGCACAGGAACCAGTTTTTCAAAATGTCAAGTGTTTGAGTCTACTAATCTTCAAGTGTTATTGTGTTTAATGTATTCTATCAGTAAGTAGCTACATAGGCAATTAATTATCTCAAAAGAGGGAAAACTTTCTGTAAAAACTGTTAACTTCAAAGATAATCATTGAAGAAGAATGACAGTATCTTATCATAAGAAAAATTTTCAAATCTCAATCTTTCTGCTTTCCTTTCTGAAAAATACCACAAAAATGATTTCTTCTTGTTTCTGCCCTGACTTTGAATCCATCATGAATTTTCTTTCATTAAATTATCCCCAGCAATACTATGAGCTTTAGGATTTATTTTCCTATTTACCGTAGGAGGTTTAACAGACTTTAATTACTCTAAAAGAAATTCAAATGACATTGATGTCATCTAAATTTGATATGATCAAAGACCACAAATTTTTTGGATTGTAGTTAGTAGTCCATGCTGATGTATATTTTTACACGTAAGGTGTATGTATTTGTGAGCTACACAGTGGAAGTTGATATAAAGCAATTGCACTCTCTCTGCTCCCAAGTTCTCTATCACCCTAAGGTTATAAGTTCAATCCTGAATGTGCCACAAGAGGAAGAGAAAGTGATGGTCAAATGTCTACCTTTAGCATTGTAAGAAGAACATGACCTAGACCTCAAAAAATGACACTGTATAACTCAAAAACCAGGATGATATCAGGGATAAAAGCGTGCTTGAGTTTACTTTGTGTCTACCCTGCTTTGTGTCTGAATCCAATGGATTGTGTCAACATGCATTCTGGCTCTCTGGGTTGACTTGGTCAATAGTGGATACTGAGGGAAAATAGGAATCCAGAGGTTCCTGTGTTTGGAGCGCTTACTCCTTGACTCCAATCCAGTTCCTCAGTTTGAGTCTTCCTGGTAGCTTCAAATCTAGGGAGAGAGGGAAAGGCATCAGGTACTCTTCTCTATGAGTTACCACTTTGGAGTTCTGATAAGAATTTTCACTGACACTTTAATAGTAGTATGACAGGTAGGTTCCACCTGAACATTCTACATATATATTGTCTTGAGTCTTCCTCAATCTTACTTACTGATTCCAACAGCCTTTTTAGCAATTTCTTCAAATCCACATTTGAGGATGGCATGATGATTTGCATTGCTTTTGGTCTCCATTTCATTCACTTCTGCATGGATCTTTATTGTGTATCTCCAGCTGGTAAGTTGGAATTTCAGTTGTTCTTTTTTTATTCTTTGTGATTCATTGAGAGGTTGTTTATTAGATGTTTTCTGTTTGGTGTTGCTTTACGTCTGCAATGACTGGCATAAACTTTCCTCTTTGTACTGTTTTTTGCAGTGTGACTGTAAGTTTTGGCTCATTCTGTTTTCATTATCCCTTGTTTGAAGCATTTTTAAAGTTTTATTCTTAATTTCTTAAATTCATTGGTTTTTCATGGGTAGTTTACTTCATATTTATGTACTTGGATAGATTTCAAATTTTGGTTATTGATTTTTTTATTTTACTGTATTATGGTCAGAAAAGAAAATTTTTTTCCTGTGTGTATCATTTCAATTTTTGCACAGGTTATGATTTGATTTGTGACCTCCCCAATGATCCATACTGAGAAAATTCACTCTGCTGTCTTGAAGAATGTGCATTCCCCTGCGGCTAGACACAATGCTTGGTAGATCTGGATTAGGATATGTTAGTCAAATTGGAGCTTAATTCTGTTGTTTATTTTACATTTTCTGTCAGATGATGTTTACCTCTGAGGAGTGTTAAAGCCTGTGACTCTTGCTTTTGGAGTTTATATGTCCTTTTAGGTCAATCAGTATTGTCCTTTAAATATTTAGATTATATAGCTTTGCAGTCATTTCTTTATGTAATTCAATCACTTCTCATACATATTGGGCCTACTTTGTCTCGGATTTTTATCCAATCACGTACTGTTTCTTAATTGAAATATTTAATCCATTTATACTCAACACATCCCTTTTTGGTAAGGTCTTACTACAACCATTTTGATACTTTCTAATTTTATCACAATTGATTTATTTCTCCTCTCAGGCTGTCTTTCTAATAAAATTTATCACTTTAGTACCATGTATTGCCTTCTTGCTTAAGATTTTTGTTTTGTGTGTTATGGAATTTTGCCTGTGGTTACCATAAAGCTTTCAAATCATTTTTGATTACAGCAATCTGTTTTAAAATCAGAGCAACTTAACATTGATCCTAAAGACATAAAAGGAACAAATAATGAAAGAGAAAGAAAATCCTAACAAATTGTCTTCCACTTGCCTTTCATTTCTCCACACAACTGAAAACATGATGTCCTAAAATACAATGTTTTTTCATAACATATTTATTCACCACCATAATTTTTCTCATGTTTTATTTTCACACTGAAAAATGGACAGTTCATCTACCACCTTAACTTAAAAGTGTTTCAAGCCCACATATTTATACTCCCATTGAATTCCATTCCGTGTGATAGTCTCATTTTACTAACGAACATCTCTTTCTTTTGACAACATATTAGCATTTTTGTAGGGGAGGTTTCACACTGTTACTCAGGTTTACTGGACACAAGATGTGTGATTGGCAGAGTTTTATTTGGAGGTGTTTCTTTGTATTTTGGCTAAAGTAAAGTGAGAGTGTTATCCAGAAATCTTTTATGGCCTACAAATTTTCTAGTGAGAACTGTGTTTTCAGAAATCTGATGAAACAGTGAAGTGTCACTGGGTTTCTTATTTTTTTTTCTCACCTTGAGAATTGTCTCTTTATCCCAAAACATGGTGAATCTGTTTATATGTCATGAAGTAGGCCTCATCCAGTTGAATTTAGCTGTCCTTCAATGTACTGTGCCTGGTTATTTGTGTCTTTTTCTAAGTTTGGGAAATTTTATATTATCACTTTTTTAAATAAGCTTTCTACTCCTTTGAAATTTTAAGTCCCTCTCAAATTTAACAACATAAATATTTTCCCATGTAATGATTTCTTCAAATTCCTTTAAGATTTCTCCATTCTTAATCATTCCTTAATCATTCTCCATTCTTAATCATTCCAACAATTGTTTCATCTGTTTTCTCTAGTCAGTTAATATCTCCCTTTATTCACAAATTTAATTATTCTAAGTGCAATTTTTATATGCGAATTTGCATTTGATTTCTCAAATGTCTATCAATTTTCAATTTTCTGTACTTTCTTGATGCCTATTGGCTTTCTTTAAATTGTTATTTCACTTCTCAGAGTGTTTGAATTCTCCATCTGAGAGTCGCCCTAAGATCAGATTTTGTCACTTCATTATGTTCTTTAAGTGAGGTCATCATTCCCTGCATGTTGATATTTGTTAGCATACAATAGCATTCATTAATTGAAAGAATATGCTTCTATTCCAATGTTCACAGCCTGTGAATATTTGCACTATGGTACCACAAGAGGGCATCAAAAGCCTAGGTTTACACTGAGTTCTACGTTGACATGTTTTTGAACGCTAGAGGGTTACTCAGGCCCAGAGCTGCTGAAATCTTTGGTGCCTTGTTTCAATGACCTGGGCCTGTTTACAGAAGTGTGCTGTACTTCACACTGATGTACGCCAGAACTCCATGCTCAAGTGTGTTGCCCTGTGGTCAAGTACAACAAGATTCTGCCCTTTAGGCCTTGTTGCAGAAGACTTGCAGGCAATGGATTGTCAACTACATCCTTTTTATTACTCCAAGGCGAAATTGCACTTTTTGAGAACTCAATGGGTTTAGGGGTGAAACAGAGTGGTCAGTTCCATGTATTCTACAGTGTTTGGTCAGTGTCACAAGGGTTTCTCACACCTTTTCCTACAGTCCACTAACAACAGTACAAATTTGCTCAAGAAAGTAATAGCCTTTTCTCAAAGGTCTGATAGTTTTGGTTAAAGTACAATAAAAATATTTTTCTTTAAAAATGTATGAATTGTAAATTTCAAACATTTTATAGTATGTTCAATATGAATTATATTGTAAAGGACTGATCCTAATGTATAAAATAAAATTTGTATGTTATTACATCTTAGAAAATGCCTATTATAGTTACTGCTATTTATGTACCAAATGACTAAAATCACAAGATGTTGCAACACTTAGTGTATAAATTAAGAAACAACACAATATTCTTTTTTTGTTGTTTGTTTTGTTTTGTTTTTTTTACTGGTACCAGGGATTGAATTCATGACTGCTTGCTTGCAAGACAGGTGCTTATGCTGCTGAGCTAAATCCCCAGTCCCCATTATGATGTTGATTTTAGTTGAAAAATGCAGTTCTTAATTGTTTCAAATCATTGGTTAATGTCAGAATATGTTTGTCTTAGTTACTTCCTCATTGCTTGGAAAAAAATACCAGACACATACAAGGTGAAGCAGGAAGAGTTTATTTCATATCACTCTTTACAGATGTTTCCTTCCATATTATCCTGGCTCCAGACAGTGTGGGATGCCATGCGTTGAATGGCAGAAGACATGCCAGGGGAGAAGCAGTCTTTGACAAGGCAGGTAGGAAGCAGCAAGTGCTGATCTTGCATGTTTTCTCTTTCCACTTCATTCCATCCGAGCTACAAATCTATTGGATGGTGCCGCCCACATCCAGGGTAAGCCTTCCCATTATCCCCACAGAGACAATGGTCAAACATGCTGGAGTCCAGCTGCGGCAGGGCTCAGGGGTCCCAAAGGTGGTCAGGGAGTTGGCGAGTGAGAGACAGAAGACACTGTACTCCAGTATGTGAGTGAATCTGAATCTCCTTTATTTTTTAGAAGCTGGAGTATATATTTGCTAACTTTTGGCAGTAACTTAAAACCCCAAGCAGGAAGCATCCCAGGCTTAGGGCCAGGCAGGGATAATCTTAAACAATATGTGTTAATTAACTCTTTTCATCTTTGTTACACTTTAATCTTGTTACTTAATTAGCTTGGGAAATGTAAACCGACACACCGGGATGCCCACAGGAGGGAGAGATGGAGCTGCAGCTGCTATCACGACGCTCCCTACAGCTCCTCCCTTATCACTTTATAAGAGTATGGCAGGGCCTGTGAGGACAGCGCCTGTCTTGGGTCAAGGACTCTTCATATGAACCCAACCAGGCCTTACCCGTCATGGGCCTGCAGGACAGCAATTGGTCCTGTGCCTGTCTTAGGCGGCCGGTGGCGTAACATATGTGTCCTAGTTGCCCGTCTCTGGCTGCCTGTCCAGTGTCTCAGGGCAGTTGGCTCACAGGAACCCTGTAAATCCTCCTCCACAAGCTTTACCATTTAAAGCTTTTGTATAAACTCTCTCACACTACTCACAGAAGGCAAAATTTCATAATTAGTTTTCACAAAGGGGTTATCTAGAGGGCCTCCAGCAACTCCTCCGGAGTTTCCACTTTCGATTTCATACTGAGTATTACATGAAAATATATATATGTGAATTACACAAATTACAATTATCAGTACAAAACATCCCAAGATCCCCGCGCCCAAGTCCCACATGCAGTGTCCCCCTCCCGGAGAAGCGACTCCCCGAAGCGCTCCCCTCCACCCATGGACCCTGTCACAAGGCGTGGATAGACTAGGACTCGGCATGGACGGAAAAGGGCGCCGCACAATTACTGGGCTTATAATAATTATAGTTATAATAATACCCTTTCAATCCATATTCACACACCCTAGATTCTGCACCTCCTGAAAGCCCCAGTTATGACTAAATGAGTTTTTGGGAGGAAATCTATAGAAAAGCCATAATGCTGTTAGCATCCTATTAACTGGAAATTCTGATTGGTAAGTGCATGATGATCCATGTTTAACCATAATAATATTCATAATTGACTTTTCTTTATGCACATCAAGTAGAATACCCATATTGGATTTTTGGAACATGGTGGATATTTGTTTTTCCTTGGGATATTATTCAAAATAAAAATGAATATAACACTACTACAAAAATAACTTAGTTAAACCTAAGTAAGATGTACAAAATACATATTGTTTGACTCCATTTACATGAAGTTAAACGATAAACAAAAGCAAACTGCAAAATGTAAGAATGCACAGTTAACTTGTAAAATAGCTTTTAAAAATGAAGAATGAAATAATTATATCACATTTCATCATGAAATTTAGCTTTGGGGAATGTAGCATATTAATGAAAGTAAGTTTCTAGGATTTTAGATGGTGATTTAAGATTTATTTCTCCATCTGGAAACCATTTTTGTCACTGTTTCTTTTATAATAATTCAGGTATTTTGGGGGGGGTTGTTTATTATTTATATACCAAATGACACAAAAAATATACTTGCAATATTTTTTTTTCTCATAACCTAACTCAAAGATATAAAGGTATCTGCTTATACAGAGGCAGGTTGAGGAAATGACCTCTCATATATTCTCTTCTGGACTTTCTATTCTTACTAATTAATCTGTATCCAATCTATGTTTCATACAAAAAAGAGTTGTCAGCTAAGTGCGTCATGTAATGTTTTCTTTAATTACAGTTTTAAATGGCCTTATGTATAATGTCACAGTTTCTTAATGCTATAAATTTTTAACTTAAAAATTTTTTGTCTTCATTCCAACTTAAATTTTGCAATGTTTGTTTCTCTTCATATTTCAGAAGATGAATAAAACCAAGTGTTTTAAGTAAGGACACATATATTTTCTTTACTTGATATGATGAGTTATTCCCATTCCTTTTCCTTTTTATATACAAAATTTGAAATTAATTATTATACTTCTGAATGAATTTTTCATTTTTATTTTGATTAACTTTAAAAACATAATTATTCATTAATTTTTCACTACATAGTATTGATAACACAAAGATATAAAATATTTACTCTTCTAAAGTAGAACTAAAATATGTTATGTTTCATTAACTTTTCTTATTATATTCATATTATTTGTCTTGGATGTCTATCAATTAGCAGTTTTTTACCCCTCATGTTTTGCTCAATTTGCCTCATTTGTGTTTATTTGATGTTTATTCATTATTAGGATGCAGGTTATGTTTTTTGAAAATATTTCTCACCACAAAACAAGTACTTCCTTTTTCTTACTCTAACGAGAAAAATTGACCTTTCTCTCTTCACTATATTCCTATTTATAATATTCCATAGTTTCTAAACATAATCAATGGTCAGGATTTGTTTAAACAATATTTAAGTAATGACAGTAACAAGTGTAAATCTTAAACATTCTGAAAAAAATTTATTTCTTACTGGTTAATCAGAAGATCAAAACTTTGTTTCACTTCAAAAATACTTATCACCCTGTCTTGTTGCAGAGTAGAAACCTGCTTTTATTCTTCTCCTTTTCTTTCTTTTGAAATCTTTTTTCTACTCTGCCTTCTCCCTTCCGCTTCTTCTTATTTTCCTCTTCTTCATTTCTTCTTGTTATTCTTACTATCTCCATTTCCTTTCACTTTCTCTTCCTCTGTTTCATCTTCCTCTCACCTTCTCCTTCTTTGTCTTCTTCCTCTTCTCTCCTTCTCCTCTTTCACCTTATCTTCTTCCTCATATACCCACTTCTACCTATTTCTTCTTCTTTTGGCAATATTTGGAGTTAGTTTCAGGGGCTCCATAATAACCTACATTACCAATCCTGTTTAACTTGTTTTTATGTTGTGACAGGGTCATGATAATTTGCTAAGATGCCTAGGCTAAGCTTGACACTGCAGCTGTAATTCCTTGGCCTTGCAGTTTTCAGGCTGCCACCATATCTGGCTATGTTTGAAAATTTTCATTTAGATTAATTTTACCTGTTCTAGAATATCAACAATAAGAGAAATAAATATAGTCACTCTCTTTTTGAAAAAAAGCACCTGTTGAGGAAATTCAAATGTAAGGAAACTCACCTGCATCAATCTCATTCTTTGTCAAAAATGGCCCTTTTAAGAAATTACAATGGACAAAGGTGGCATGCTTCTTCCAGCACCCTGGCCAAACCTCTGCCCTTGGACCTCCCAGAACAGCTAGGTTCCCCTCACCTCATTCTGCACACAGGGGTGGAACACTTCTACCACGCCTACCCGCCAGCTCTGATCTGGCTGCCCCCACCTCCTGGAACTAGAATTGCTGTTGATCTTTGGCTCCCACTCCTCCTGCCAGAACCTTGTCTGCAGCAGATTAACCATGCTGGGTTGATGGGAGATTCAGTAACCC
>PVLA01008200.1:0-92274 GCA_004027455.1 Hydrochoerus hydrochaeris
ATAGGCAACTGCACTTAAGATGACAAGATCCACTAGAATATCCACTCTGATTTGATTATTACCTGCCTTTGAAGTTTTATACTGTCTACAATGTTTTATTTTTACTAATATTATTATTTACTGCTATACTCAATTATACTGCTATATTCAATTATGCCTGATGATATAGACATTCTATTGAAGATAATAAGAAACAACACAGTAATCATTGTAGATCACCTTGTACTGTAGTTTTATATGACTTTTTGGTTTCATGTTTTTATAGGAATTTGTTTTGTTTTGTCTTGCTAAGTTTTGTTTTTCCCTCTAATACAGAAAGGATAGAAATACATGCAGAGATTCATGCATGCTTAGCTGTTCACACTCTCACTGTTTGAGTATCTACTTTGTATGCTTTAATTTTGTAACTTGAGCAACTATTTCTAAGAGGACAATATATAATTTATTAACTAGTGATTTCTTATTGTTTATCTTTTTTTTGGAATTCTGTATTACCTCTACCCTTTACATGCTTTTGTTTCTCTTTAAATAAAAAAAAGAATCTTTTGTAGCTTTTGAATCTTGTATGTGTTGTGACTGGGGAAAACAGAACCACATATTGGCCTTTGATTCAAAACATACACTGCACCTTACAAGGCAGCCCTACATACTTTCAGAATGTTGTGTGCAAGTCAGCTGAGTCTTTAGTGAGCTGTTTCACTTTTGATATAGGCCAGGTGCTTCTGGGTGATGGAGTATATAGAACGACTAATGAAGTTCATGGGCATGGGCCTGTTTCCACATTTCCTTTGATGTGAAATAGTTCATTAAACAGAAGCAAGGTGTACAAGATAATGAAAATGAATAAGGCATTTTATGAGTCTATGGATAGTGCCAGAAGAAGCATTATAGTCAAAAAGGCAAATCAATAGACAGAATATGTCTCCATATTGAAAAAAGATCTCTGTCCCTTTCTATGATAGAAATGTTCCAACATAACCAACTAAGCACCAGGTAACTGGCTTATTCTTCCGTGGAAGGATGCCAGTGGAGACCAGGTGTAGGTTGGTGTTTTGGACTGGTTAGGCATGCAGCAATAGCAACTGTAGCAAGGCTACAAAGTCAGCCTTTGTGAGAAGATCATGCTGAGTCCACAGAGAACCTCTGTTTTGAACAACCTGACCACTTTAACCTTAGGCACATTGAAAAAGCATTATAAGCAAGCTGGTGGTACCACACACCTGTAAGCCAAGCACTCCAAGAGACTGAGGGAACAGGATTGAGAGTTCAAGACCAACCTGGGCAACTTCATGACTTAGCAAGACTCTATCGCAAAATAAAAAAATAAAAAGGTCTGAGGGTGTAGCTCTGTATTTAAGCCTTGGTTTCCATCTCCAGTAACTACAAAAAAAATTTTTAATGCAGAAGAGGGTAGAGATTTGTCCCAAAACCCTAAAAGCCTGCAATATGATTTTCTTTGTCACAAAGGTATCTACTGATCAGGTAATATAGTGAATAATGTATAGTTATGATCATTTAAGTATTCAGCATCATTATTTTTACTGGAGTTTTTTGTTTGTTTGTAATACTGGGAATTGAACCCAGAGCCTTCACACCAAGCTATAGTCCCACACCACCTTTTATTTATTTTGAGACTGTCTCTAGTCTCTAAGTCACTAAGTAACTAAGGCACTAACTAACTAAATCATTAAGTTGCCCAGGCTGGGCTCAAATTTGAAATCCTCCTGCCCAGATGAGTACTGGGATTACAGGCATAGCCCACCAAGCCAGCCATATTTTATTTTCACTAGTTTCTTACTGGTACCATTGAAACCATTTTACACATGCTCCACAGATAAGATTTTTATATTTAATGGTATTCAGTAGAAAAGATACTAACATGTAATGATATATGTGAATATTTAGTGTAGTATGGTTAGACTCATCATTAATAAGGTTGAAATTATAAGGCTATTATCCTTATAATGATATCCTTATATCCTTTGAGGGTCTTAAAATCTGTAATTCTTGGTTCTTTACAGTTACAGTGCATCACTATGAGTGCCCTTGCAAATTCGCATCTTCAGATGTTAAAGGAATGCAAAGACAGCAGTTCTATGTATATACCCTACAGGCAAGTACTTGTAAGTTAATAGTGTTATGTTTATTATGAGAAGAAAGCATTTTAATAAACTCCAGTTATACAGATTTCATTCCCAGTCATATATTAAGGATTTTATGAGCTTCCAGTATAAAATATAAACATTGTAGCTACTCATAGAAACCCTAGGAAGGCCAAATATATTTTAATCATTATTACATGAATGTGTTGGATAGAAATGTCTATTGTAACATATCTGAAAAAATTTTAAGTACCTAAAATCTCTCTACCAATAAGTTATACAAACATAGCTGCAATATCAATATTCTCAGTTGGGAAAAAAGTATTTCCATGAAGCATAATCTTGGTGAGTAAAATTTAAGGGGACATTTCAAACCATTGTTAAAAATATCTCCATAAGAAAATGTTTGAACTAAGATCACTTTTTTGCAATAATTTAAATAAAACTTTAATGATCCCTACAAGAATTTCTTGCAACAAACACATTGCCTTTGAAATACACATTTACAGCCCTCAGGAGGCTGAGGCAGGAGGATCATTGCAAGTTCAAAACCAGCTTGTGCTACAAAGTGAGCTCAAGGCCAGCCTTAACTGCATGAGACCCTGTCTAAAAAAAAAAGAAAAGAAAAGAAGTATACATTTTATTAGCATATTCTAGAAGCAAACATACTTTATCCTGCCAATAGTATGCTCAAATAACATCTTTGTGTTATATATTATTTTGTAGGTTAAGTAGAATTAAGATTTTTTTAATATGAACAAATTTTGGCAAAAGCTAAACTTAGCCAGGCATAGTAGTACATGTCTGTAATTTTCAGCACTTGGGAGGCTGAAACAGGTGGATTCCCATGTGTTCAAGGCTAGCTTATTTGTTTGAGCAGTGCTGGGGATTGAACCTAGGGCCCTGCACATACTAGGTAAGTGCTCTACCACTAAGATAAATCCTCATCCCTCAAGGCTAGTTTGGACTACAAGGTCTCATTATGCAGTTCAGGCTGGACTTGAACTTACTTTGTAGCCCAGGCAGGTCTCAAACTTGCAATAATCCTCCTGCATCAGTCCCCTGAGTGCTGGGATTACATGCATACACCACCATGTCTGGCATTGTGAGCCAGATTTATTTTTTAATTTTTTTTTATTTTAAACAGAATAAAACAAAAGAGAACAGAACAAAGCAAATCAGAACAGAAAAATGCAAGCAACACAGCACTTCACAACAAGACAACTGGACATCAACAGTAGCTACCATAATGTCTCTTTTCTTTGAAATAGTTGAGCATACCTTCACACACAATATCAATCATAACAATATACTATAAAATCATTCAAAAGAATGAAAGCATTACAGGACTTCAAAATCAAATAACAGGAAATGAAAAATGGCTACTATGATATCTCATTTTCCTCAAAAAATTTGTTTATACCATCACACATAATAAAATCAAATAAAATACAACAGGATAAAACCAATCAAAACAGAAAAACAAAAGCATGGTAGGACTTTAAAACAAGATGACAGTAAATCAGCATGGCTGCCATAATGTGTTGTTTGCTTCGAAATAGCTGTTCATATCGTCACATATAATAAAATCAAACAAAACACAATAAAACCAATCAAACCAATGAATGAAAGCATTATAAGACTTCAAAGCAATATGATAGGAAACCATGAATGCCATAAACTATGCCATTATATTCAAAAATAGCAGCCCCTACCATCTGACAGCATAAAATCTAACAAAACAAGACAGAACAAAGCCAAACTTAACAAAATTGTGTAAACAATGCAAGAGTTCAAGATAAGACAATAAGAAATTGACAGTAGTTTCCACCTTTCCCTCCCAGGTGTTTCCTCCTCTTTGCTCTTACATTAACTTTTTTGCTGTTGGACCCCATTAACTCCTTCTGTTTCTTATGCTAGGTTCACGCATATGAGTTCAAACTGTTTTGGCCATGAACATGATCTCCACTTTCATCCATTTACCTATAGGAGCCTTGAGATTATTCTACTTTATAGTAGCTTTCCACTGCATGAAAATACCATATTTTCTTATGCAGGTGATTGGCAAGTTACTCTTGCTTTTTTTTTTTTTTTTTGTCTCCTGTCACATGGAACAATTGTTTTCTCTCCTTTGATTTTCAGTCTATAAATTTCCTTTCCAGTTAGATGTGTTTCCTGTACACAGTACATCAATGGATCTTGTTTCTTGATCCACCCTCCCTGTGTTTCTTTCTATTGCTGACCTGAGTCCATCTCCATTAATGGTTACAACCAGCATCCATTGGTTTGTCATTGCCCTGCTATCCTCCTGTTGTTAGCCCTCCACTTTTCCCCTTTATTCAATTGCCTGTCTTGTTTGGTGATCCTCCTCTGCTGCTGTTCCTGGAACCATGGTCATCTTTATCTCTCTCTAGAATATTCTTTAGCATTCTCTGTAGTGTTGGTTTGGTGGTAATGAGTTCCTTCAGTTATTCTTTATTATGGAAGTACCTTATTTTTCCATCAATTTTGAAAGATAGTTTTGCAAGGTAGTTCAATCTGGGTTGGAAGTTGTTTTCTTTCAGGGTTTGAAACACTCCACTCCAAACTCCACTTGACTTGATGGTTTGTGTTGATAAGTCTGCTATGATTCTGATTGGTTTTCCTTTATAGGTGATCTGTCTCTTTTCTCTAACAGCTTTTAATATTCTGTTCTTGTGCTGAATTTCTGGGATCTTGATTATTATATGTCTGTGTTTAGATTTACTTTGGTTATGGCTAGTTGGAGTCCTATATGCCTCACTCTTATCTGTATGCCAGATTCATTTCCCATGTTTGGGAAGTTTTCTTCTATTACTTCTTCTTTTTTTTTTTTTCTTTTTTTGTACTGGGGATTGAACTCATGACTTTGTACTTGCCAGGCAGGCACTTAAGCCACTGAGCTAAATCCCCAGCCCTTCTTCTATTACTTCTGTGAATACCCTTTTAATTTCATTTGTGTTGACCCTTGCTTCTTCATTGATACCTATCACTCTTAAATTATGCTTCTTTGCATCATCTTGCAGCCATTGAGTTATTTCTCGATCCTGTGTTACTTTTAAGAGATCTTTCCTTTCATGATCACTAGCTGCAATCGTGTCTTCAAGGTTTGAAAGTCTATCTTAAGTCTCTTTCAAGTGGTTTTGCCAGCTTTTGATTGAATTTTTAATTTCCTGCTTCTCTCTTTGAATCTGTCTCATGCATTGTAATTCCTTTCTACATTCATTCAAGGTTTGCATCATTTTCCTATGCTCCTCTTTATTGTCTATGTCTTCTTTAGACCAGCTGAACAATTCTTTCAGTATGCTTGTGATTTCTTCTTTTACCTGAGGCATTATTTCTGATTTGACTGTTTTTACAGTATCATGGAGTTGTTTCCTTCAGTTGCTATCCTCTCAGAGATTTCAGGTGTGTGACTTCTGTTTCCTTCCATGACCATATCTCCCAGACTTACTATGTGGGCTAGAGATCTGAGTTTGCCTTTTGTTCCCTTGTCTTGACATTCTCCTGGGTTCCTACTAACAAGCTGGTTGTGGGGCCCCAGGCACTTCCTACATTGGCTGCCCCTAGGCAGTGTAGGGGGATGGGACAGGCACCTGGGTTCCTCTAATTCCAGACTTACAGGGAGGTAGTAGGGTGAGGAACAGGCTTCTCCAAAGCTATGCAGCTACACTGGGGTTTTGCTGATGATCAGGGGTGCATGTAGGTGAGCTGCTTCTCTCAGCCTGTGTGTCTACACTGGGACTCCCATGATGGTGGCAGATGCACAAGGGTGTGTTTGTCTGATTCTGCTAGTGGATGATGGCTGTCTGAGGGAACCAAGGGCCTCAAATGGTGACCTATGGATGCATAGGGCTTACCTGGCTGTGTGTCCCTGCTCCTGCTGGCTGCCTGCAGAAACAAGCCTTCTGGTGGCAGCTCCCTGAAGGTGAAGATGGATCTGTGGTTCTCTCTGCACAATGGCCCCCTGTAGGACATGGCCTTTTGATGGCAGTTCACTGCAGGCAGAGATGGATTTGTCTGTCTCTTTCAGCCTGCACTGGGTGTGCACAGAAAGGGCCTTCCTGTGGTGGCACTCGGCAGGCAGAGGGAGATCTTATGGTTTTCTCTGCCTACACTGGGTGCATGGAGGAAAGGGCCTTCCAGCAGCAGCGACCACCCTGCAGGCAGGGGTGGCTGTAAACCAGATTTAAAAGGCTACATCCTATGATTCCACTTGTATAACATTCTGGATAAGGCAATTGTACCAGTGAAGAACAAACAGTAGTTGTGGTTGTGGCAGTTAATCTCGATTGTCACTTGATTGGATTAAGAGACAAATTGAGAAATGACTGGGGTGTAAAGCAATAACCTCATCAATGGGTTACACCTTTGAGGAATTTGTAGGTGAAAGGGATAATAGGAGGCAGGGCCTAGTTGGAGGAACTGGGTCATGCGGACATGACCTTGGGAACTATATCTGGTCCTTACCCTCTTCCACTCTGGCTCTTCCTCTACTCTCTGTTTCCCATATGCAACAGAGTGAAGCCACTTTCCCATCACCATAACCTTCCATCATATTTTTTCCTTGGAGAAAATCTTGTGACCTGAAACTTTTGAAACTATGAGCCACAATAAATCTCTTCTCCTTTAAATCATGGATGTCAGGGTTTTTTCTCACCATGAGGAAAGCTGACCTATATACCAGTAGTTGCAGCTAGGGGCAGGTTTCCTATAAAAGCAGCACATGAGGAAAATTGGGGTGATGGAACTGTTCTATATCTAGACTGTGGTGGTGATTAGACAATTATATGCATTAATCAAATTTTTTAAAAAATTTCATTTTGAAGGTAGTAGAAATACAACAGAACAAGACAGAGAACAAAGCTAATTGAGACAGTGCAGAGAATTTGGTACAGCACTTCACAGCAGGTTACCGCGATAACAGCAATAGGTACCATAGTATATCTCATTATCTTCACAGTAGTTGTCTAGTCAATTAGGTATAGCAAAATCAAACCAAAAACAGAACATTATAAAATCAATCAAAAGAAAATAATGAAAAGAGTAAAGCAATTAATCACAATGAATCAAAACTGAAAACAACACTTGTTCTCAAAGAGAAAATAGAGGGCCCCCCCACACACACATTTGCTATATTACATACAATCATCCTGCCAAGAGATGCTCAGACCTCTGTCCCCAGTTGCTAACGGAGTGGGGGGTGGGGGGTTGGATTCACACCGGTAGACTCACAGAGAGGAAGTATTACTGGGCCTGGTCTTGGCTGGTGCCCGAGGAAGGCGCTCACCAAGAGGGCAGGCGAATGGCTTCTTTGTGCAGCCTCCTGGGTTCCAGCATGGCTGTGGCAGGATCTTGGGGGCTGCTCTCTGATTCGCCTCCTGGCTGATGCCCAAGGAAGGCACTTACCTTAATCAAAGTTTTAAAAAGAGTGAATTTTACTATATTTAATTAATATGAAAAATTTTTAAATCACATGATAATGAAAGTTGAATTCATAATGATCTTGAATAGTTACTGCGGTGATTAGCAAAGCAATGAATATACAATCAAGAAGCCCATTAAAACAGAGGCTGCAGAAAAAGAGATGCATTTGTAAATGTTATGCCAGGCATTATAATGTAATTTTGTACCAAAAATATTCTTTCAAATATGCAAATGGATCATTATGTCACTGTAAACATAAAAACCCAATGTCATATATTAAATACTAAACAATTCCCACTATATGATATACTGGAGGGCATAACTTGAACAAATTTTTCCAACATATTGGTCATTCTACTATCTGATCAAAGTAAAAATGCACTGAATATATACTTTGCTATTAAAAACATCATAGGAATTTATGGGGTATAGAAGTATGTCCCTCTGGCAGAGAGCTGAAAGCAAGTGTGGAAACTCAAAACCATCAGAGTAAAGCTGCTTATCCTCCTAGCAACTGTCTTGACTTCATACACATGCAGCCTTACTTGGGCATCTTATCAACCAGAAATGCTTTGATGTCAGTCTGCAATCAAGGACTTCTATATCCTTGCTAAATAACCAGAAATTTCCATCTCCACAAATTATTACTATAAAGTTCTTCTGTTAAATATGGACAGATTAATTTAATAAATGATCGCACTTTGCACTTGTAAAATATATTAACTCCACAAAGAATGTATATATTTCTTCACTCAAACTTAAAATTTGTGTTTGAGTTTGTAAAGATTTAGACACTTTTAAACCTTTATAATTCTGTTACTTCAAGGTGGCTCAGAAGTTTTGTAGCAATTTAGTCACAGAAATATAGATCACCTTAAAAAGATTACAAATTATTTTCACTATTCATTTCCATAATAACAAGAACTATAGGATTTGTTGAGAGTTACAGTTTAGTAGTTGTTATCGTCAGTGGTATTTGACCTTCATTCATATTTTTTCTGTCTGCCTGTCTGAATCTCATTCAAACATACCATGTATCACATGGAATGCTAGAATTTCAGAATTTTGCAACTGGAAGGGGCATGAAAGAATTTTTAGTAAAATATTTTCATTTTTGCAAGTGAGAGAATTGAGGCCCTGTGGTGGATTGGTAACTGGTCACCTTAAACACCAGCAGAACTGAATCAGTGTGGTGCTGAGCATGGATGACCCACATGAGCATAAAAAGGAGGCCTGGAGAGAAAGAGTAGTATGGTGGATTCTCCTAAGTGTTGTTTGGAGCCATTGGTTCTCCAGGAGAAGCTTGACATGTTAGCTCCCCTGATATGAACTCGGCAGTTATTGGAGGAGCTCAGAACCGCATGGTCACTGAGGATGGCTGTGGTACTTTTGGGGGGAGCCCTGTCCTTATTTTGAGTGTCACTTCTTGGCCACAGTACAGAACTCTCTGGCACAGATCTTTCATCCCATTGGCACAGAATTTCTAACTTCCACTACTGACTTTGGGCCTTCCCAGTGCGGATCAATGAAATAGACTTGAATGAGGTATTTTTGTTTGCTCTAGGTTTTCAGCTGAACTTATGCAGGTTATTGACATGAGATCCAGGCTCTCAGCTGGATTTCCTGAGTCTTTAGTGTTGTGGACAGAATTCTTGCACTTTCTTTGTATTTGACTTCTTGGGTGACCATTATAAATAATACTATAAATTATATGTTCCATGTGTAATCATTCTCCTTGCAACCCCTGACTACAACAGGCCCATAGAAGCTAAATGGTAAACTACTTCAGTAGATAATTAGATACAAAAAGTATAAAAACCTGTCTGGAATAGGAGAACCAGATATGTTACAATCTTCTATACTTCAAATATGTTACAAGATTCTATACCTCTTACCTTGTAGTTTTAATTTAAAACAGGAATAATTACAACTGTTCTCTTAATCTATAAACTTCTAGTTGTGGTGTAGTGAAGACAGGAACCCTAGAGAGAAAGAATCCTGTAGGTGGCCTGGTTACCCCATGTGCAAGTTCTGTGGGCCTAGGAGAAGGTGTGCATTCCCTAATAATAACACTAACTCACTTGGGCTTTCCTAACTGAAAGGAATAAATAGTAATGGTTTTTCATGAAGCGCCCAGAATTCAAATGAGCAAGGAAGTTAATAAAAACATTTGTACAGAACTTCACTATGTAACAGCCTGTCTTGGTTACTTTTCTCTCATTGTTGGGACAAAATACCCAACACTCAAAATTAAGGAAGGAAAGGTTTATTTAGCTCACAGTTTGTGGAGGTTTCAGTCCATAATCTGTTGGCTCCAAGGCAGAGAGGCATGGCACAAGAGCAACACTCAAAGGCAACAAAAGGCAGCAACACAGCCAGAGCAAAAGGGGGAAGAACAACTCTTCTTCCTTTATACAGGTCAACCTCTGCCCACCAGAGCAGATGCAGCACTCACAAAATCTCTATGTGCTCCTCTTGCACAGGGTGAGGATATTACAAAGTAAGGATCCTGGCTACCTGCTGAGTATCTTAGTTAAACTTCTAAACTTCTGAAGTTGACACAATGTATCAACTATAACACAGCCCCAGCGGTTCATGGACATTAAACCAGAGTAATTCTATGAGTCAAGTATGATTAGCATTTCCCTATTAGAGCTAAGGAAACTGAAGTACAGAAAGATTAGGCAACTTGTCCAGTATTATTCAGGCAGAGCTAGGATTAAAAGCTCTTGACTCTACAGTGTAGCCTTCCTGCTGAGCTACCTCAGAAAAAACAAGTGGCCTTTAGACACTAAATGCCAGGCATGGTTTCTAAGGGCTCTCCAAGTACTATTTGTTTTAACTTTCATAATAATTCTGTAAGTATGTACTATTATTATTAGTCCCATTTATGAATATGAAGACTGAAGTGCAGATTAATTGCCAAAGATTACACCACTGGTAAATTTTGAGTATTGGAGATTTAACCCAGGCCCTGCCTCCAGCCCTTCTCTTTCTTCTTTTCATCTTTTCTTTTCTTTTCTATACTTTTCTTTTCTTTTCTCTCTCTCCCTCACTTTCTTTCTTTCTAGAAATAAGGCCTCACTTAAGTTGTTGGGGATGGGTTTGAACCTGTAGGAATGTGCCATCACATACCCCAAAAGACAGACTTATTTTTTTTAATTTTGACGTGTATTGTTCTAGGTCCATTCATAATTATACTTCTTAGATCATACAAAAGTTTATTTTATTTTATTTGTCTTCTTGAGTCAGAGTTTTGCTATGCAGTTCAGGCTGGTCTTGAACTCACTTTTGTATCCCAGACTGGCCTCTAATTTGCAATGGTCTTCTTGCCTCAGCCTCCCAAGTGCTGGGATTATAGACATGTGCCACCACACCCTGAAAAAGTTTATTGGTTAGTAGTCTGAAATTTCCCCCATCTAACACATTTGTTTTAAACATAATCACATGTATTTTACTGTATAATTCACATTTTCATTGTTACATTGCTGTACATTTATTTTTCATAATTTAGGAAGAACATATGACTTTTTTTTTCTGAGACAGGGTTTCCATGTGTAGTTCATTCTGACCTTGAACTGACCAGGCTAGTCTCAAACTCACAGTAGTCAGCCTGCCTCAAAATTTTGAGTACTACTTCAAAAGAAATCACCAACAAAGTGAAATGTAAACCTACAGAATGGGAAAGAGTTTTAGCCAGCAGTCCCTCAGACAAAGGACTTATGTCCAGAACGTACAAAGAATTGAAAAACATCAAGCCTCCCAAATTCAGACCCTCTCCAAAAATGGGCATCTGAGATGAACACACATTTCTCAGATGAAGTCATACAAATGGCAAATAAATACATGAAGAAATGTTCACCATCACTGGTCATTGGAGAAATGCAAATTAAAACAGCATTGAGATTTCATCTCACTCCATAAAGAATGGCTACCATCAAGAACTCACCTGATAACAAATGTTGGCAAGGCTGTGGGGAAAAAGGAACGTGTCTCCACTGTTGGTGGGAGTGTAGACTGGTGCAGCCACTATGGAAATATAACTGTATGTGTGTTTAAGTTTTCAAGATAAATAACCATACTACTAAGTTTTTGTTAGTGCATCAAACAGAATGGTTTGTACTGTCGTTGTTTGATTGTCCACTTTTTATGCTTTGAGTTTGTAACTTGAACAACTCCTTCTAAGGTAACAATATGTAATTTATCAACTAGTGATTTCTTACTGTTTTTTTTTAATTCCATATTACTTCTGTTTTTTTCTGTTTTGCTTTTTTTTCTCTAAATAAAAAAAAAGAAAGTGGCAAGATGGATATGTGCTCTACAGGAAAATGGTATTTTGATGGGGATAATGGTAATATGTCTAATACTACAATAAATTTTTTAAATTTAAAAATTCACCATATATTTTGATCACTCATTGGCTCTCCACATAGTTCTCTATCCCCAGTATAACATCTGGGTCATTTCTAGATTTTCTTTTCTCTTCTGTGGTACTGGGGATTGAACCTATGGCTTTCGAGTGCACAGTATCCCTTGCCCTTTTTTAATTTACAGACAGGGTCTAACTTATTTATGGAAGTTACCCAGACTGGGCTTGAATGTAACGTTCTCCTAGAGTGATGTCTCAGCCTCCTATATGGTACTATACACACATTGGCCACCACATTCAGCTAGTTTTTTGTGATTTTGGGAAAAGCTTCAATAAACTTCTGTATCTAGGATTTGTAAAAATATAATTAGCATTTCTGTGGGATAAATACTTTGAAGTAGATTTATCAGAAGCTGCCAAACTTTTTATCAAATTGATTACTACACTCCCACCAACAGTGGAGACACGTTCCTTTTTCCCCACAGCCTTGCCAACATTTGTTATCAGGTGAGTTCTTGATGGTAGCCATTCTTTATGGAGTGAGATGAAATCTCTTTTTTATGTTTAGATTTATCAGAAGCTGCCAAACTTTTTATCAAATTGATTATACCATTTTGCATTCATACCAGCTACATACGAGAGTTTCACTTGTTTTAAATACTCATCAACGTTTGGGACCATCAGTCTTTGTTTTTTAAATGGTCGTTCTTGTGCATATATAGCAGCATCTAATATGACTTCAATTTAAACTTAATTTATGGCAATGTTGTATATTGTTTTTACCGTGGGCTTATCAGTCATTTGTATGTCTTCCTTGTCAGGATATCTATTCACAATTTTGTTCACTTAAAAAGCTTACTTGTTTCCTTGCCACTGAGGTTTTTAAAAATTGAAGTAAAATATATATCATGCAGTATTTAACTTTATAAGTAGGCCATTTGATGGCATTAAAGGGCTCACACTGTTATGTAATCATTATCACGATGTAAACATTTTGTTATCCCCAACAATAACTCTGTACTTAGTAAGTAATGATGCTTCTCCTCTTTCCCCAGTCTCTAGTATCCTCTATTCTACTTTCTATCTCCACTAATTACCTCATATAAGTAGACACAAACAATATTTCCCCTCCTACACCTGGCTTAATTTTCACTGAGTATGATATTTATGAAAGTCATCCATGTTATAGCATGAATCAAAATTTCATTCCTTTTATGGCTTAATAGTCCACTGTACCTAATTATTGGTCTTAAGAACTCTTTTCACATTGTACAAACAAGTCCTTTGTCAGACATGTAATTTGTAAATACTTTCTGCTCACCTGTTACTTGTTTTCTTTGTGATTTTTCAAGGAGAAATAAATTTTAATTTTGATAAAGCTTACTGTATCAGCTTATTTACCTAAGGGCACCGATTTTGTTGCCTTACTGAAGAACTATTTGCCAATCATGGTGGAGCACTCTGGAATCCCAGCATTTGGGAGGCCAAAGCAGGAGGATCATTGCAAGTTTGAGACCAGTCTGGGCTACAAAGTGAGCTCACAAGAGCCTGAACTGCACAGTGAGACCTTGTCTCAAAAAGACAAAAAACAATACACAAACAAACCCAACTCTGTCTAACCCACAATCTTAAAGATTTTTATCCTGTGGGTCCTACTAACATTTTAAGATTGTACATTTAAACCTAAGGTCCATTTTAAGTAAACTTTCATGTAAAGTTTGTTATGGACCAAGTTTGTTTTTCTTATAAATCCAATTGTTTTGGCACAATTAGTTGAAAATATTCATCTTTCTGTAGTCAATTGCCTTTCTATCATTATTAAGAATCTATTGGCCTCTGGGGATTTAGCTCAGCAGCATAAGCACCTACAAGGCAAGAACAAGGTCTTGAGTTTGATCTCCATTACAAAAAATAAAAAATAAAAAAAGAATCTATTGGTCATATCCTGGACAGCTTGTTACTAGACTCTTAGTTCCATTATACTATATCTCCATCCTTTCGCCCAGACCAGTCTCAATTGCTGTGATTTATACTAAGTCTTGAAGTCAGATAGTATGAGTCTTTTTTCTTCTTTTTCAGAATCATCTCAGCTATCCTAGTTCCTTTACAAATAAATTCTAAAATCTGCTTGTTGATATCTATAAAAAATCCTGATGAGATTTAGATTGACATTGTGTGGATCTGCAAATCACTTTGGTGATAATTTATATATCAACATTTCAAATTTCTGAAAAAACTCCTTCACATCTTTAAATAAAATATAGCATTGTGTTGTCTTGACTAACCTAAAGCAGATGTTAGAAATGTGGTACTCTATATCATTTGAGTTGTTCATGGTTTTGTTTTGTTTTGTTTTGTTTTGTTGTTTGAGAGAGACAGGTTCTATGTAGCCCAGGCTGGTCTTTAACTCACTCTGTATCCCAGGGTGGCCTGGAACTTAGAAGCGATCCTCTTGCCTCAGCTTCCCAAGTGCTGGATTACAGGCATGTGCCACCATGCCCAGTGAGTTAATTTTGTTTTAAGGGATTACTTTTTCTAGTTTTAGTGATATGAATCTATAGTCATTTTAATTTATTGGTTTATTTACCTTATTAAAATGGTGGTTTGTCGTATTTTGAATTTTTTCTTTGAAATGGAATGGATTTTTTTAAAAAATGGTAGTTTTTATTTGATTTTGAAACTATTTAAATCTTTACTTAAACTAAAGTCTGTTTGACTTCCCGGTACTGGGGATTGAACCCGAGGCCTTGTGTGTGCTGAGCACATGCTCTCCACTGAGCTACAACCCCCAAACTCTACATGTGCTAAAATCTTGGTGTATTTATGTTCTGTGGTAAAATACACATAAGTAAAATTTACTATTTTAACAGTTTTAAAGTGTACAATTCAATAACATGAAGTACATACACACTGTTAAGCAAGTATCACTGTTGTCCACCTCCAGAAATGTTTTTATTTTCAAGCACTGAAGCCGTGTACTCACTGAATATTACCTTGCCATTCATCCAGTGTGTATCAACCACTATTTTACTTTCTATATCTGAGAATTTGAATACACTGCCGGGCATGGTGGCTCATACCTGTAATCCCAGCTCTCAGGAGGCTGAGGCAGGAGGATCGTTGTGAGTTCGAGACCAGCCTGGGTTACAAAGAGCTCAAGGCAGCCTGAACTGCATGGTGAGACCCTGCCTCAAAAAATCAAAAAAAAAAAAAAAAAAGAATTTGACTACACCATGTTCTTGATATGAACAGAACGTACAGTTTTTGCCTTTATTTCACTTAATGTGTCTTTAAGGTTCATATACATGTCTGGAAATTCCTTCATTTTTAATATTAAAAAATGCCAATATGTGTATATACTACTTCTATTAATTTGTTTATCTATGGATGGACACTTTAATTCCTTCCACCTTTTGACTATTAAGAATAATGCTGCTAGGAACACGAGTATAAATTTTGAGTCCTGCTTTCAATTCTTTTAAGCATATACCTGGAGTAGAATTGCTAATTTGTATCATAATTCTGGGGAACTGTCATGTAAATAAGCCATTTTTTATGTTGCTTTTTGCATGCTATTGACAGATTTATGAGTAAGATGTAGAAAAGAAAATGAATTCTGGATATTAAGAGACAATAGTTAGAAGAACAGGAAGAAAACAGTGAGAGGAGATAAACTTAAAGAAATTGTAACACCTGGATGTCTTTTACACTACTGCTGGGGGTGCAGTATGTTCACAGTACCATCTTTTGCTCTCTAAAATTCTAATGTCAGAGGTATATTTAGTATGTAATTTTTTAAAATGTTTTTTATTTGTATACAAAAAGAAAATATATTATAAATTCCTTAGCTCTGGAAACAGCTTTTACACCAGGTTTTTTAAAAATTAACTATTTTATATGCCATTGTATGGCCTCATCGAAGATTAATCATCATATGATTCTTTAAATGTCTGTGTGGGAGGAAGGCATGGGTAGGGACCAGTTCACTGGTAGAATGTTTGCCAGCCCAGGGTGCTGGATCAGTTCCCATCACCACACAAACAAACACAATAATTATCAGTTGTGTGCTAAGCAAAAATGGAAGAAAACAGTCTCTGAGAAACAAACAATAGTAAAAGCACAAAGAACTAAATATACATTAAGCAAGTGAAACATTCTGCTGCATGATGGGAATTTGAAAAAGGTTCTTATTCATTTGGAATCTACTGAAGGCATTTAAAAAAAACAGGTAACTAAATTTAAAAGATATTTGTGTCTTAGATGTAGTAGTACTTGTGTGATTCTCGTATAAGAAGCAATACAAGGTACCCACAAATTTTTGCTCATGAAGAGACAGTTTTAGGGATGTGGTTACTACTTGTACACTGACAAGAATTTCAAATCTCATTAAAAGGAAACTAACCTTCAAGTCTCATGGAGGTCCAAATTACAGTGAGGGGTGAGTACTTCAGATCAATGCACCACCTTGCCTCCTTTTTTTTTTCTTTTGCCACTCCATGGGAGAGCATTTCCGAACCACATCATGCCCATCTGGCCAGATCTTTCTTGAGGAGCTTGCAACGTGGCCCATGCAGAGCTCTATTTAGAATACCAGCAAAGGTAAAGACTCCTGACAGAGATATTTTGGCTCATACGGTCTGACACCATATGTGCCCTAAGCTTGAGTCTCCTTAAACCTCAAAGCCATTGAATCTTGAAATTTGACCCTTCTCTGTCATTCTCATGACCACCATAATTGCCTTCTGCCCTATTGCTGAAAATATTGCTAGCTGGTGTGGTACAGCAATAATCCCAGCACTCTGGGAAGCTGGCAGAGGATGACTGAAAATTGTATTCTACTTTGGGCAACTTAGTGATTTACTGAGACCCTGACTTTATATAAAGAATAAAAAAGGGGCTGAGGATGTAGGTCTGTATGAAGGTCTGTGCTCAGTGCCCAATCTCCTGTCTGTCTGTCTGTCTCTTTCTCTGGCTCTCTCTTTCTCTCTCTGTCACACACACACACACACAAATGCTGCCATACTGCTGCTTTTTACAGTTGATACTTCATATTTGTGAGTTCTGAATCTTAAGATTCAACCAATTGTGGAGTGAAAATATGTCATCCAGGAACCCTCAGTGAGACCCATGGGGACTAGGAGTCCACATCCAGTGACCCAGGGTCACCCAGGAACCCTCTGTGATGTCCATTGGGGCTGGGAGTCCACCCTCAGTGACCTGTCCACACCCAGGAACTATCTATGGGGCCTGGTAGGACCAGGATTCTGTGCTTAGCAAACTTCAGTCATCCAGGAACCCATAGTAAGACCCTCAGGGATCGGGAAGCTGTACCCAGCAACCCACCCACACCTGGGAAGCATCTTCTGAGGGCTGCAGGGACTGGAAGTACACCCTAAGCAATCCACCCACAGCCAGGAACCATCTCTAAGGCCCACAGGGACCAGGAGTCTGTCCAGCGACCCACAGTCATCCAGGAAACCATGGTGAGGTCCACAGCACTGAGAAGCCGTGCCTAGAGACCTGCTCACACCCAGGAACCATAGGGAGGCTCACAGAGACTGTGAAGCTACACCCAGCAACCCACCTACATTCGGGAACCACCTCTTAAACCCAAAGGAACCAGAAGTTTGGACCGAGGGACATATAGTCATTGACAACTCAGTGAAGCCTGCTGCCAGATGGATTGCCAGTGTAGAAAGCAACTAGGACTTGATGGCTGGTTCAGGGGAACACATGAAAATGCCAAAATGAAACAACAAAATGTAATCTCAAACTTTCAGCCCATCCAGATCAAATGCAGGGAATGAAGATATATATTAAATTGTAAACAATATACCTGAAATTTCCCAAATGATAGCAACAGAAGTGAACTCCAGGAAGCTATAAAGGAAATCAGATGAGAATCACTCATGTAAAAACAGAAATGATAAACACAGTGAAAGAATTGGTGAGTATATCCAAAGAGAAAATAGATTTCAAAAATAGAGGAGCATAGGAAAATGATGGAAATCTTAAATGAAAAATTCAGGAAACAATTAAAATGCATAAAACAGACTTAAGGAGATAGGCAGAAAATCAAAAATTCCATTGAATGCTATCTAAACCACATAAATGAAATTGAAGACAGACTCTCAGACCTTGAAGACAGGATTCAACTAGTGATCATCAAAGGAAAGAGCTTTTAAAATAACAAGGAAGGAGCAGCGGGTACACCAGGGAGAGAATAAGTCAGCATCCCCTGAGATCCAGCCTTGTTGGAACCTGGGGGGACGAGCAAGAAAGCAATGAGCCTTCCATCCTGGTAAGCAAGGAGCTGCATGAATGAGCAGTGAGTGTGCCAGGGAGAAAATAAGTCAGTGTCTCCCGAGATCCAGCCATATTGGAACTTGGGGGGTGGCCTGAGCAAGAAAGCAATCAGCCTTCCTTCCTGGTAAGCAAGAGGCAGCACTAACAAGCAGCAGGCACAGAAGGGAGAGAATAAATCAGCATCTCCCGTGAGTCTACTGAGAATGAAACGTCCATCACCCTTCCCCCAGTTAGCAAATGGTGTTGAGGACAGCTGGAGTTGATAGCAACTAAGGCACATAAAACAACTAAATTCTTGTATCATTGGGTTGATTATGCTGACCTGGGGCCAGAGGTCTGAGCATCTCTTGGGAGGATGACAGTATATAATATAGCAAATATGGAGGATTTCCTTCTATCTTCTCTTTGAAGGCAATATTGTTTTCACTGTTTTTGCTTTGTTCTGATTGATTGTTTTGCTCTATTCAATATTCTGTTTTGATAGATTTTATAATGTTCTGTTTTTCACTTGATTTTGCTATACCTGATTGGACAACTAATGTAAAGATAATAAGATATACAATGGTACCTATTACCACTATCCCAGTATCCTGCTTGGAAGTTCTGTACCAGTTTCACTGCATTGTCTCAATTGGCTTTGTTCTTTCTTGTTTTTTTTTATTTTACTATATTCAAAATAAAAAAATAAAATAACAAGGAATCTTGAAATAACAATTCAACAGTTACAAGATGATGCAAAGAGAAACAATAAAAGGCTGACAGGGATAAACAAAGAAAACAACACAAATGACATAAAAAGACGATTCACAGGACAGAGCTAAAGATGGTGGATCAGTAAGCAGCAAAATACAGAGCATCCCTGAGAGAAACAACTCAGATGCTAGAATAAAACAGCCTGGAGAGGACCAGACAAAGGGAGATGGACCCTCTTGATCCAGGAAGAAACTAAAGGTAAAAGAGATGGTCAAACAAGCGGTTGCAAGGCTCTTGGTGGAGCCACCCAAACTCATGGTCAGGTTGTGGTGCACTCGCCACCCGAGCTGCGGTTGCACTGAAGCTGGGGGTCGGCGAGCCCAACAGAGAAAGGAGATGTCATGGAGACCTGCACTACACCATGCTGAGTGCATGGAATAACACCCTCCCATGGGAAAGGGGAGACCAACTGGATGACATGTTGGAATCGGGCAGGATGGACATGAACAAGGAATGGCAGTGACTTCAGTTGGTTGCTCCCTACCCAGAGCAGATTGGTGGGATCTGCTTGGCCTGGGTCACACCCCTGGCCAGGACCCAATAAGTCTTCCCAAACCAATTGAGGTGAAGGCTCCTGCTGGTTGACTGGCTTGGAGGGGAGGGGCCAGCATATCCCACCCCTACTTGCACCTCAGTGACCAACAGCAAACTGGAGAGGGCAGTAATCCCTAGCCAGCATGCTTCAGAAGAACCATAATGAACAAGGAAAGGAGCTGGGACCTCTACTGTGCACCTGTATGGAAGAAACCAAAATCATGACAAGAAAGAAATAAGAAAGAGCCCCCAGCCCCCAACCCTGCAAATATTCATCCAGGAGAGGTAAATACAAAAGAGTTTGAGGGCAGCAAACATGCAATATCAGACACGACATCAGCTGACATAAAGAGATATCTTCGTGAAATCATTGATGAGCTCAAAACTGAAACAGTAATTCAAGTAAAGCAAGATATAAGAAGATTAATAAAAAAAATACTAAGCACCTCTTAATAAGACACAGATGGAAGAATGGAGGAACACAAAAAAAGAAGAGAAAGCTTCAATGAAAAATATAAAGAAAACCTAGAATTCATGAAACAGATTCAAAGAGATTACCAGGAAATTAAAAACTCCATCAAAAGCTGGAAAAACTGCCTGACAGAAATTAGAGATAGATTAATAAAACTTGAAGATAGGCTTGCAATGTCTGATTGTGAAAGGAAAGATCTCTTAAAAATAACAAGGAAACAGGCAGTAACAATACAAAGGCTAGAAGATAACAAGAGGATCTTAACTTAAGAATAAAACATGAGTGAAGAAGCAGGGGTAAATACAAAGGAAATACAAAGGCTATTCACAGAAATAATCAAGGAAAACTTCCCAAGCATAGGAAAAGGAAATGATATTCTGCTGTATGAGGCATACAGAACTCCAGCCACCTACAACTAAAACACAGCTACACCCAAAACACAGCTACACCCAGACATATAATAATCAAGATCCCAGAAATTCATCACCAGAACAGAGTACTAAAAGCCATCAAAGAAAAGAAACAGATCACCTATAAAGGAAAACCTATCAGATTCACGACACATATCTCATCAAATCACACAAACCATCAAATCAAGAAGAGCTTGCAGTGAAGTATTCCAAGCCCTGAAAGAAAATAACCTCCAACCCATACTGTTATACCCTGTAAAACTGTCTCTCAGGATTGATGGAGAAACAAGATGCTTCCATGACAAAGAGGAACTGGGGAAATTCGTGATCACCAATCCAACCCTACAAAAATACTGAAGGACATTCTAGAGAGAGAGAAAAAAATACTAGGATTTCAGGAACAGTGGCAGAGAGGCCTCAATGAATGGGGCAGACAGGGGAATGAAGGAGAAAAGTAGACAACCAGTGGCAGAAACATAACATAGCAGAAATGGGGCAGAAGAGGTTGGCTATAATCTCTAACATAAATGGCCTTGATACACTAACAAAAAGAAACACAGGCAGCATAGATCAGGAGGTAGGGCCCATCGAGATGCTCTGTATAGGAAATATAATTAACCTGAAAGAGGGTTTATGGACCAAAAATCAAATATGAGAAAACAATGCTCTATGTGATGGAACCAGAAAAAAATAGGGGCAACTCGATCAGCACCTGAAGATAGGTTGGAAAGACATGATACTTTTGTGCAGTAGAGAACTACTCAGCCGTAATGAAGGAAAAATTGAGGCTTTTGTAGGTAAAGGAATACAACTGGAGATCAAGTCCAGGAGTGAGAAAGTTTGAAACCACTTAGGTAAATAGCAGGTTGCCCCTCCAATCTAAAAACTGAGAGAGCTGGTGGACCCAAAATGTACAGTGCACCCTGTGGGAGTTGTCTAAAAAAGGAAGGCAGAAGATATTGTTAATAGTGTATCAGGATTTAAAATCCACATTACTCTCACCACTGTTTAGTTTGATTATATTCTGTTCCAGTTTGTCTGCTTGTAATAGAATTGAGGGCACAGACAACTATCCTAAAAATAGAAGGGTATTGTACGGTAATCATCCTTAATTTCCTATTAATTTAATCTGAAGTCCTGTATAACTTACCCTGTCTTATTATGACTGATCTTATTCGAATCTGGTTGTTAGATTACTGTTTTGTATTGACTGATTTTATTTGAATCTGTTATGATTGATAATATCGAGTCTGAGACTATAGGCAACTACACTGAAGATAACAAGATTCACTAGGATACCCACTGTGGTTTGATTATTACCTGCTTTTGAAGTCTTATAATGTCTCCAATGTTTCATTTTTATTAATATTGTTATGTACTGCTATATTCAATTATACTACACCTGATGATATAGACAATTCTATTGAAGATAACAAGAGACATCATAGTAATCATTGTAGATCACCTTGTATTGTGGTTTTCTATGATTTTTTTCATTTCATGTTTTTCTAAGCATTTGTTTTGTTTTGTCTTGCTTTGTTTTTTGTTTTTCCCTCTAATACAAAAAGGATAGATACATATGTAGAGACTCATGCATGCATAAAACTTATAAACAGTTTATGAGAACTGATTATATAATGCATGATGAAATGAACAACTACTTTGAAGAAAAAGAGATACTACAGTACCCAATGCTGATTCCATAGTGTCATGATATGAAATCCAGAAATAGTATTATTCTTTGCTCAGAGTGATTTTAGTCTGTGTTGTTTTGTTTAATTTCAACATATGAGAAGCTATGGACAACTATTTTGAAGAGAATGAGAGAACTATGATAGCCATTGTTGACTTCCCTATTGTCTGGTCTTGAAGATCTAAAAGGCCTTTATCAATCCTGTTTGGATCAGTTTTATACTATGTTGTTGTGTATGAATTCACTGTATGTGAAGATATGGACAAAAAAAATATTTGGAAGAAAACAAGAGATAATATGACAGTGAAGATCTCTGGTTATCTTGCTTTGAAATGTATGTCTTTTACATTGCTTTCTTATGTTATTTTTGTTCTGGTGTTTAATTTTACCCTCTTTAAAATAAAAATTTAAAAAAGACTATTCACAAAAGTAACAGCATAAATTTTCCCAAACATGGAAAAAGAACCTGACTTACAGATAAGCAAGGCATATAGACTCAAATTAGCCATAACCAAAATAAATCTACATCCACACATATGATAATCAGGATCCCAGAAATTCAGCACAAGAACAGAATATTAAAACCTGCTAGAAAAAAGAAACGAATCACCTATAAAGGAAAGCCTGTCAGAATGATGGCAGACTTCTCGACACAAACCATCAAGTCAAGAAGAGCATGGAGTATAGTATTTCAAGTATTGAAAGGAAAGAACTTCCAACCTAGATTGATGTACCCTGCAAAACTATCTTTCAAAATCAATGGAGAAATAAGATGCTTCTATGACAAAGAGCAACTTAAGGAATTCTTCATGACCACCAAACCAACCCTACAAAGAGTACTGAAAGACATTCTAGAAAGAGATAAAATGAACACAATTCAATAAAAAAACCACAAAGAAACCAACAAGCAGGACAAGCAATTAAACAGAGGGTAAAAGTAGGGAAACAACAGCAGAAAAATAACATAACAAAGATAAGCCAATACATATCAGTTATAACCATTAATGTAAATGGCCTCAATTCCCCAATCAATACAAACAGACTGGCAGAGTGGATCAAGAAACAAATCCAATAATATGTTGTATACAAGAAACACATTTAACCCAAAAGGAAATTCATAGAGTAAAATTCAAAGAATAGAAAAAATACTCCATGTGATAGGAACCTAGAAAAAAGGAGTAGCTATTCTTTTTGCAGACATTATAACTTCAAATCAAGAATGATAACAAGAAATAAAGAATGTCACTACATACTTGTTAGGGGAAAACTTCATGATGAGGAGATAATAATCATAAATATATAAGCACCAAGTATATGAGCACAAAACTATGTCAGACAAATATTAATAAATATGAAAAATCAAATAAGCAATAATACAATTATAATGGGGAACCTGAACACCCCACTGTCACAAAGAGACAGATCAACTAGACAAAAAATCGGCAAAGAATAACATAACTGAATTAAGCAAGGGAATAAATGGACTTAGTACACATGTATAGAATGTTCTACACAACAACATCACAATACACATTCTTCTCAGCTTCACATGGGGCATTCTCTAAAATAGACCATGTATTAGCCCATAGAACATGCTTAAGTAAGTGCAAAGGAATTGAAATTATCCTATAGATATTATCTGACCATAGTGCATTGAAATTGGAAATTAATGAAAAAAGAAAGCACAAAAGCTCCATGAACACATGGGAATTAAATAGCACCCTACTGAACAACCAATGAGTCACAGAGGAAATGAAAAAAGAAATTAAACAATATATGCAATGAAACAAAAATGCAAATACAACTGACTAGAACCCATGGGGTGCAATGAAAACAGTCAGAGAGAAATTTATAACAGTGAATTCTCATATCAAGAAAACAGAATGAGCACAAATAAATAACCAAAGCTGCATGTGAAACTTTCAGAGAAAAAAAAAACTCAAGCCCAAGAAGAGAGAAAACTATAAAGATCAGGGCATAAATTAACGTAATTGAGACTAAGAAAACAATACAACAAATTAATGAATTGAAAAGTTGGTTCTTTGAAAGAATAAGTAAAATTGATAAACCCCTAGCCACCCTTATCAAAAAAGGGAATAAAAAACTCAAATTCATGCAATAAGAAATGAAAAGAATGAAATCACTACAGATCCTATTGAAATACAAAAGATTATCAATACCTACTTTGAAAATCTTTACTCTCATAGAATCAAAAACACAGTAGAAATATACAGATTCCTAGAAACACATGAATTACCAAAGCTAGATCAAAAATATGTAAAACTTCTGAATAACCCGATATAAGTTAATGAAATTGAGAATGTAATTAAAACTTACCACCACCAACAAAAAAAATCCAGGTTTTAATGGAGTCACAGCTGAATTCTATAGGAAATTTAGAGATGATTTAATACCAATACTCCTCAAACTCTTTAATGGAATTGAAAAGTAAGCAATTCTCCCTAATTCATCCTGGGAGGCAAATAATACACTCATATCAAGACCAGAGAAAGTTGGGGATTTAGCTCAGTGGCATAAGCACCTGCTTTGCAAGTGCACAGTTGTGAGTTTGATCCCCAGTATGAAAAAAAAAAAAAAAAAAGAGAAAGACCAAATGAAGAAAGAAAATTACAGGCCAGTCTCTCTAATGAACATAAATACAAAAATCTTCAATAAAATACTAACGAACAAAAATTATTATATGTTCCAAAATCTATAATAAATACTGTGTAAGGGTAAGAAACTGTCTAAAGATGAAAAGTCATTGGAATAAGAGAAAGGAGGATGAAGGAATAGAAAAACAAAAAGACATAAATTTGTGTGTGTATGTATATATATATATATAATATATATGATAGCTAAAATGACTATACTACTAATTGTACTAGTTATTGGAAAATAACAGTTAATACTCATATGTTTAGATCCATTTTACATGTCTATATCTGTTAATCTAAGCAACCCTCTTGAAAGTAACAATATACAATATTACAATTTGACAATATGTCAAATCCCTATTGTCTTGTTTTGTAAAACTATACTGTTATTGTATTTGGTTTCTTGTTTATATTTCTCTATTGCTTTTTATTTTTCTTTTCTGTGTCCTTCTCATCTTAAATAAATAAAAAAATACTAGCAAACAGGATGCAGACACAGTTCAACATATGAAAATCAATAAAAGGAATACACCAAATTAATACAGCAAAAGACAAAAATCCCATGACCATCTCAATAGATGCAGGAAAAGCTTTTGATAAAGTCCAATCATGATAAAACCCTACAAAAATGGAATAGATGGTATCTACCTCAATCTGATAAAAGCCATATATGGGAAAGCAACAGCCAACATTACACTAAATGGACAAAAACTGAAAGCTTTCACTCTAAAATCAGGAACAAGGCAAGGATTTCCACTATCTCCACTCCTATGCAACATAGTTATTGAAACATTAGGCAGAATAATTACACAAGAGAGAGAAATAAAAGGAATAAAGATAGGAAAGAAAGAAGTTAAAGTATCATTATTTGCAGATGACATGAATCTCTACATAGAAGACCCCCAAAACACCAAAAGCCTTCTGGATTTAATAACAAAATTTAGCAGCATATCTGAGTAAAAAGTCAATAGTCAGAAGTCAATAGCATTCCTGTACACAAACAACTAACTCACTGAGAAAGAAATTAATGAAACCATACACTTCACAATAAATAAAGAAAATGCAACAGTAATGAATCAATCTAACAAAGAAAGTTGAAGATTTATACACTGAAAATTACAGTCAGGCATGATGGCACATGCCTGTAATGCCAGCACTCAGGAGGGTGAGGCAGGAGGATCATTGGAAGTTTAAGACCAGCCTGGGCTACAAAGTGAGCTCAAGGCCAGCCTGAACTGCCCAGTAAAATCCTGTCTCAAAAAGGAAAAAAAAAAAGAAAAGAAAATTACACTACTCTGAAAAATGAAATTGAAGAGGAATTCAGAAAATGGAAAGATATCCCTTGTTCATGGTAGAAAGAACAAACACTGTTAAAATGGCCATACTCCATAAACTGTTACACAGATTTAATACCAAGAACCAAACACTGGGAGTTCATCTGATTAAAAAGTTTTTGCACATTGAAAGAAATCATCAATAGAGTGAAAAGAAAACTCATAGATTAGGAAAAGTGTTTCCCGAATGTCCCACAGACAAAGGACTTCTATCTAGAATGTATAAAGAATGAAATAAAATCAGGGCCCCCAAATTTAAAGACCCAATCCAAAAATGGGAATCTGAGATAAACACACAATTCTCAGATGAAGAAACACAAGTTTCAAATAAATATAGGAAAAAATGTTCAGCATCATTGGTCATTCAAGAAATGCAAATTAAAATGACACTGAGATTCCATCTCACTCCAGAAAGATGGCTAATATCAAGTATTTAGCCAATAACAAATGCTGGTGGGGCTGTGAGGAAAAATGAGCCCTTCTGCATTGTTGGTGGGAGTGCTGCAACCATGGTGAAAATCTGTATGGAGATTCCTCCAAAAACTAGGACTAGAGGTTCCATTTGACCCAGTTGGGTATTTTTCCAGAACTGAAAACATCATAGTACAGTGATATATGTGCAGCCATGTTTATAGCTACACAATTTGTAATAGCCAACACTTAGAAACAAACCAAATGCCTATTAACTGAGGAATGGATAAAAAAGATGTGGTATTTTTATATAATGGGATTCTCCTGAGCCATAAAGAAGGAAAAACTGAAGACTTTTATAGACATATGGATGCAATTAGAAATGATACTCATAAGTGAAATAAATCAGACTTGCATATATAAAAACCATATTGTCTCACTAGTTGTAACAAACTGAAAGAGTAAATAAGACCCAAAATTTACAATAGATATAGTAACAGTGAAAAAAACTGCTCAAAGGAAAATTATATTGTTTGAACAACCTTGCATGCTTGTATCTGGTAGCCTGAACAATTACTTTGAGAATAACAATATGCAATATAACAACCACCATTAAATTCCTATCATCTTGTTTTGAAACCCTATATCACCATTGCTTATTGTTTTTGTTAATTTACTTTTGTTATTATTTTTCTTTGCTTCTTGATTTGTCTGTTTTTTTCCCTTTAAAATCAAATAAAAATAAACAAGTTAAAAAAGAAAATATGTAGAAGTTGTGCCTGAGGAGAATATGAATAGATTTTCCTTGTCATTATTCTGTAAATGATTCACACAACAACTATGCATATAGCATTTACAATGTATTAGGTACTGTAAGTAATCTAGAAATGATTTAAAATATGTAAAGGATTGTATAGGTTATATGCAATTACAGATTAAATATCCTTGACTCAAAAATTTGAAATCTGAAATAAGCCAAAACATTTTAAGCTCTGACATAGCTCTATGAATGGAAAAATCTGACCTCATGACATGTCACATTCTAAATGAGAGACACTAAAAATACTGCATAACACTACCTTCAGGCACTGCATATAAAAGTATATATGAGACATAGATGAGTTTCATCTTTAGGCTTAGGTACAACCCTCAACTGTACTTCATTATTGTGTATATACAATTTAAGAAAAAACCTAGACTTCCAGGAAGATGGTTGAGCAGTAAGCAGCAGAGACAACAGCCTCTCTGAGAGTCACCACAGAGATGCTGGAATATAGCATTGTAAAGAAGGCAACAAGGAAGGAATGAGTTCCCTGGACCCAGGAAGAATCTGAAGTGCAAAATAAAACCCACAGAGAGAGTAAAAAGAAAATCTTCAACAAAGAAGAAGGTGGTATCTGGCAGCACCTTCTCCCTGAGCCTAACTCACTGAGTGAGAGGAGCTGTTTGAACCTGGGGGTTCACCATCACAGTGACAGTCATGACTGGTGACCCCAGAGGCCTTGCAGAGATGCAGCAGTCAAAGGGAGACCAGACCTGGAGGACTTCACTGGCTGCCGGTGAGTGCAGAGGACTTAGTCTTCCCACGAGGAGACAGCAATTAACCACGAGCCATTTTGGATATTGGCTGGATAAGCCCATAACCCAGAACTGCTGCCAGCTTCCTCCAGCAGTTCCCAGCCTGGAACATACCTGTGGAATGGCTTGGATAGCAGCAATCCCAATGAGTCTGGTCTCAAGGCAGGCCTACTGAAGTTATCCACTACTCTGCCATAAAGCAACTGCTGTCTTGCTGGGATAGAGTGGCACTATTCAGAACTCTGTCTCCACAGGCTGTCTACTACTGAAACCAGAGAGAACCTTAGACATGGACTATTACTTGGGTGGGGGGTGTTTTCTACTACTTATCTCTTTCTCCTTTATTGTTTATATATGATTGTGAAAGTGGTTCCTACCATCTTTGTGGATGTGATTCTGTTCTGTTATTCCTTTCTCTCTTCCATCTCTCTTTTCCCTCAATCTTCTGCACCAGTTTCCCAAATTTGGCGTGATCCTCATTTGTCCTCCAACCTTGCTTCTAATCTCTTTCTCTTTTTCCTATTCTCTACTTTCTCCTTAATCCACTTTAAATTTGAACCCTGAAGGAAAAATTGACATATTGCATGTAATTATCTGATTGATTTTATATTTTTTTATATAACCACAAATCTAGTTCATAAAGTTAAAAGTTTCAAACTGAGGATTAATTTGCTTTGTTGTTTTCTAGGCTCAGTTTGATGCTACTGGTACCACTATGGTCAAAATAGACATGACTATACTAAACAGATTTTGTTCTTGATAACCCATGATTGAGATTAACTAAGGGTCACAGAAAATACCGTGGCACAGTGCCAAAGAATGAGGGACTAGGCCAAACAAGCAAAAACTTCTCATCTCCAGTGAACTGAAGAGGTAAGATCTTCCAACAGACTCAAAACCCAAAAACCAACTACACTTGGAAGATACCTCAGAGATGTAATCATCACCTAAGGGTCCTAAACAAATACCAATAAAGCAACCCACCACAGGCAACTTACAATTATCACCCCAGAAATTAAATTTTAAAAAGAGAGAAAATAAAATCAAAAGACACTAAATCAAAATGCAACCTCAGATATCCAATTCACTGAAGGCAAGTCCAGGGGGCAATGAGGTTCAATCTGAAAGTTCCCCACCAGGTATCTTTGAACAGAAAACAGCAAAGCAATTGAATGAAACTCTTAAAAAATGAAATCAGAAATAATCTCTCAGATAACAACAGAGATTACCAAAACATGCTTAGCAGACACAGACAAAAGACGAGTTTAAGAAACTTAGGCAAGTTTAGCGTAAGAAATGGAATCTGGACTGGGTATTTAGCTCAGCAGCATAAGTGTCTGCCTTGCAAGTACACAGTTGTGATTTGGTCCCTGGTACAAAAAAAAAAAAAAAAAGGAAAAGAAAAAAGAAATGGAATCCATAAAGCAGATTCAAGCAGATATTCAGGAGAATAAACACTCCATTGTGTTGGAAACCACTATGAAGTGGCTTTGAGAAGGATTTAAATTTTATTAATTGGCTTTCTATGTTTATCTGTGAGTCTGTCCTATGCCTAGACCCCTTGCCTGGTGATGGGAGCTGATTCATAGTAAGTGAACCTCTATGAATCACTTCTCCTGGCTGAGGCCTGTAGTGGCCTGTGATGCCAGAGACACCTCAAAAGGCAAGATAAGGCCACAGCTAAGGACACCTGGGTCAAACACCCATTAAGTAGATAAAGACTGCGACTGCAGGCATCTCACTACTGCAGTCTCACTCCTATCAAAAAAGTCATCCTGGAGATAAGACAGTTCTCCTAAATTGGCAAATTTACTATTTGGAGGAGTCTTTGAAGTGACTCCCAAGGTCTTCCTCATTCCCGTGCTTTCCTCAGGATCTCCTTTCTTTATCTGAATTCCTAATAAATACGAGTGGCCCTGAGAAGCCCTTTGTCTTAGTCTTTGTCATAGCCACAGAGTCAAGAACTCTGAAGGAGGGTTTTGATCCTCTTGGAGCCCTAAAATGATACCACTTCTCTCATTTAGTTAAGCCTTTGCTGTACATTCATTTGGGAGACTGGGGATCTCGGTCAGACCCGATACCATTGAAAATATTGAAGCAGACTAGGACAAGCTGGGCACAGAATCTCAGATATTGAAGACCAGCTTGCAGTTAGTGACCAGAAAAAAGAGAGTTCTCAAAAATAGCAAGGGACCATGAATAATCAATCCAACAGCTGCTACATAAGACAAAGAATAACTTAAGATTAATTGAAGTCAATGACCAAACAGGAGATACCACAAATGACATTATAAAATGTTCACAGACATTGGGACAGAAAACGTTCCTGGTAGAGAAAAATAATTTGACATTCAGATACACAAGGCATATAGAACTCTGTTAGCAATGATCAGAAAAAACTGTACAGCCAGACATATCATAGTGAACATTCCACAGATTCAATACAAGAATAGAATCTTAAAAACTGTTAGAGAAAAGAAACAAATCACCTTTAAAGAAAAGCCCATCAGATTTACAGCTGACTTCTCAGCACAAACTCTCAAGTCAAGGAGAGTTTGGAATGAAGTACTACTCCAAGTTCTAAAGGAAAACAACTGTCAACCCAGATTAACGTACCCCACAAAACTATCTTTCAAAATTGATGGAGATAAGATCCTCTCATGACAAAAAACATTTGAGGAAACTTATGACCCCCAAACCAGCACTACAAAATGTTCTGAAGAACACTCTAGAAAGACATAATAAGGACTACAGCTCCATGAACCCCAACAGAAGGAATCCACCAGGAAAAGCAAACAATTAGAGTGAGAGGGAAACATGGGAGAGTCAACAACAGGAGAATAATGTGATCAGTTATAACCATCGATGTTAATGATCTCAATTCAGCAGTAGAGAGATGTAGACTGGCAGACTGGATCAGGAAGCAAGATCCAACAATATGCTGCATACAAGAAACATATTTAATTAAAAAAGAAATTTGTAGACTGAAAGTCATAGGATGGAAAACAATACTCTATGTGACAGGAACCCAAAAAAAGAGGGGAAGCTATTCTATTTGCAGACAAAGTGAATTTCAAGCCAAGACTGATGAAGACAGATAAAGAAGGTGACTCCATACTTGTAAAGGAAACAATCAAAGAGGAAGAGATACTAATCCTAAATATATTATGCAACAAATATCAGTGCACCCAACTATATAAAACAATTACTAATGGACATGAAAAATAAATAAGCCCTAATACATTTGTACTGGGAGATCTTAGTATTCCACTGTCACAAAAAGATAGATCAGCTCTAGAGAAAAAGTTAACAATGAAACAGTAGAACTAAATCAAACTGTTGAACAAGGGACTTATGTCTATATAGTGTTCCACATCACATCAGCATACACATTCTTCTCAGCTGCACATGGAATATTCTCCAAAATATACCATATACTAGCTCATAGGACATGCTTAAGTAAATGCAAAGAAATTCAAATTTTCCTACAAGTATTATCTGACCACAGTGCAATGAAATTGGAAATACATGCCAAAGGAAGCCACAAGAGCTTCATAAACACATGGAAATTAAATAACACCCTACTGAACAACCAATGGATCACAAATGAAATTAAATAAATTAAACAGTATTTATAGTTAAATGATAATGACAATATAACATACTACAACTTGTGGGACACAACAGAAGCAGTTTTAAGAGGGAAATATATAGCAGTAAATACCCATAACAGGAAAACAGAGTAAGTGCATAAAACAAATTTAATGTTGAACCTCAAACTTCTAGAAAAAGAAGATAAGGCTAAGCCAAAAACTCATACACTGGAGAAAATTATAAAGATCAGAACAGAAGTTAACACACTGGATATTTTAAAAAACTACAAAGAATCAATGAATTGAACAGTTAGTTCTTTGAAGGATTAAATAAAATTGGCAAACCCTTAGCCAACCTTATCAAAAAAAGGAAAGAAAAGACTCAAATCCATGCAATTAGGAATTAAAAGGGAGAAATCACAACAGACCTTGCAGAAATCCAGAAAATCATCTATACCTACTTTGAAAACTTGTATTCTAAGATGGAAAAAATAGAAGAAATGGACAGATTCCTAGATACATATGAATTACCAAAGCTGAATTGAGAAGATAAAAAGTCCTAAATAACCCAATATCAATAAATGAAATTGAAGATGTAATTAAAATCCTATTGGCAACCAGCTCACTGCCCTGGTAAGTGTCTGTGGCCTGGAAAGCTGTGGCTGCCCCAGAGCGAGAACCACCAGTGTCTCCTGAGATCCATGCCATGTTGGAACTTAGGGCACTGGGAAACCAAGCAACCAGCTCGCCTCCCAGGTAAATGGCTGTGAGCCTACCAGCACTTGGGCTGAGAATCAAACGTCCCATCCCCCTCTTCCCCCATTAGCAAGTGGGATCCAGAGATCTGAGGTCTCTTGGGAGGTTGACCATATGCAATATAGCAAATAAGGGGGATTTCCTTCTACCATCTCTTTGAAGGCAAATATTTTTACTGTTTTGTTTTGTTCTGATTAATGGTATTGCTCTATTTAATATTCTGTTTTGATAAGTACTATAATGTTCTGTATTTCCTTTGGTTTTGCTATACTTGATTGAAAGAACAACTATTGTGAAGATAACAAAATATATTATGGTACCTATTACTGTTATCCTGGTAACCTGCTGTGAAATTCTGTACCAATTTCATTACACTGTCTCAGTTGGCTTTGTTCCATCTTGTTCTGTTGTATTTTACTACCTTCAAAATAATTTTTAAAAAATTTTTTAAACCTATCAACAAAGAAAAGCATGGGCCCTGATGAATTCACTGCTGAATTTTGAAAGAAATTTAGAGAAGACCTAATTCCACTATTTCTCAATCTCTTTAATGAAATTGAATGGGAAGCATTACTTCCAAATTCATTCCTAGAAGCAAATATTATCCTGACACCAAAATCAGAGAAGGAGCCAACTAAGAAGGAGAATTACTGGCCAATCTTCCAAATGAACACTGATGCAAAACTTCTCAATAAGACTGTGGCAAACAGACTACAGCAAATCATCAAGAAGATTGTATACCATGATCAAGTGGGATTCATCCCAGGAATGCAGGGATGGTTCAACATGCATAAATCCATAAATGTAATGCATCATATTAATAGAGCCAAAGACAAAAATCATATGATCATTTCAATAGATAAAAAAAGTAGTTTTGAAAAGTCTAGCACCCATTCATTATAAAAACCCTACAAAAAATTGGAATAGATGGTCTTTATCTCAATCGGATAAAAAGCCATCTATGACAAACCCACAGCTAGCATCATACTAAATGAACAAAAACTGAAAGCTTTCTCTCTAAAATCAAGAGCAAGACAAGGATATCGACTGTCTCCACTCTTATTCAACACTCTGTAGCAACAGTAGCTACAGCAATGAAATATCAGAAAGAAATAAAAGGAAAAAAGATAGGAAAGAAAGAACTTAAACTATCATTATTTGCAGATAACCTGATACTTTTCTTAGAAGTCCCCCAAAACTCCACCAAAAGGCTTCTAGATTTTATAAGCAAATTCAGTAACATAGCTGGTTACAAAATCAAGACTCAAAAATCAATAGCCTTCCTGTACATGAATAACAAATTCGTTGAGAGATAAATCAATGAAACAACACATTTTACAATAGCATCCCAAAAAATGAAACATCTAGGAATCAGTCTAACAAAGGATATAAAAGACCTCTACATTGAAAACTACAGTACTCTGAAAAAGGAGATTGAAGAGGATATTAGAAAATGGAGAGATATCCTATGCTGCTGGGAAAGAGGAACCAATATAGTGAAAATGGCCATATTTCCAAAACTGTTATACGGATTCAATGCAATTCCAATCAAAATTCCAACAGCATATCTTAAAGAATTAGAGAAAACAATCATAAAATTCATTTGAAACTAGAAGAGACCTAAAATAGCAAAGGCAATCTGGGCAACAAAGACAAAAGAGGAAGCATCACAAACCCTGACTTGAAATTATACTATAAAGATACTGTGATAAAAAGTGTGGTATAGTTCTAGGAAAAAAAAAAAAACAGGCACAAAGATCAGTGGAACAGATTATAAGACGCAGAAACAACTCCAGACATACCAATTCACCTTGTCTTTGATAAGGCACCAAACACATTCAATGGATGACAGATAGCCTCTTTAATAAATGGTGTTGGAAAGACTGGCTCTTAAACATGCCAAAGATTAAAACTAGACCCACATCTTTCACCATGTACTAACCTAAAATCAGAATGGATCAAAGATCTTAATATTAACACAAATATTGAATCCACTGGAAGACAAAGTAGGTAAAATTCTTGAAGACATTGATGTAGGCAAAGAATTTATGAACAAAGCTTCAATTGCCCAAAAACTGTTACAAAGAATCAACAACTGGGATCTCACTCTACTAAAAAGTTTTTGCACAGCAAGAGAAAGCACCAACAGAGTGAAGAGACAGCACACAACATGAGAGAAAATGTTTGCCAGTTCTTCCTCAGACAAAGGGTTACTATCAAGAACATATAAAGAACTCAAAAATATCAGTCCTCCTATATTTAAAGTCCCAATCCAAAAATGGGCATCTGAGATAAATACATACTTTTCAGATGATGAAATAAAACAGCCGAAAAACATGTGAAAAATGTTCAACATTACTGGTCATTTGAGAGATGCAAATTAAAACAACACTGAGATTTCACCTCACCCCAGCAAGAATGACTACTGTCAAAAAATCCAACCAGAACAAATGCTGGAGAGGCTGTGGGGGAAAAGTAACCCTTCTTCACTGTGGGTAGGAATGCAGACTGGGGCAACCACTGTGGAAATCAGTGTGGAGATTCCTTAAAATGGGAATAGAGGTCTCATTCAACACAGCTATTCCCCTACTGGGTGTCATCCCAAAAGAATTGAAAGCATCATTCCACAGTGATTTATTTGTAACAACATTTATAACAGCAGTGTTTATAATATCCAGATCTTGGAAACAACCTAAATGCCCATCAACTGAGGAATGGATAAAAAAGATGTGCTATTTTTATACAATGGAGTACTATTCAGCCATAAAGAAAGATAAACTGGACACTTTTATAAGTAAATGGATGCATCTTGAGAACATATTCATTAGTGAGATAAACGAGATACACATGTGTGAACATCATATTGTTTCGTTAATGTGAGAAGCTGAAAGAAACAACATATGTGTGTATATGTGTATTAGTTAAGATAGTTCTACTACTGATTTCTCTGAGTTCACTGGAGAGAAAGATTTGTGCTAGTATTGTTTGGACAGTTGAATGCAGATGTCTTGTCCTCTGAGTGAATGATTTGAGGATGACAATGTGCAATATATATGTACCATTGTTGCACCCTAATTGTCATGTTTTGAAATTTTGTTACAGCTTTCTAAAAATTTTTTTCTTCTTTTTTTAATCCTTGAAATAAAATAGATTTGAGGGTAAAAATAACCTAAAATCTGAAGCACTTCTGGTCTCAGGCATCTTGGAAATTTCATGAGTACTATGGCATTTATGTAAAAGTTCTGAGTGCCTATGAGTTTTGGTACTGATGAGGGCCTTGGAAACATCCCCTTCTGGGTGTGGAGGGATGAATTATTTTCTCCCTGTCATCCACTTTCCCAGTGGCTACTCACTCACTCCTGACCTTTTTATTTTGCCTTGTGCAGCACTCCCCATAAACAAGCAAACTCTTTTCTGAAGAACAGTTGAAGGGTTTTCTTTTTTAAATGGCCTTTTAGAAAGCTTGGGGCCCATTTTGTGAATGAACTGCATCCACTTCTTTCTCTGTTTTAAATCTTGCTGTTATTTGTTTAACTCTAGTTTAACCCTAGGGCTTTTTAAAAAGTATCACTCTGTGATGAATGCTTTACCATCTTTTAGAGCAACATGAAAATATAATGCAAGAATACTCTGGTTCTCACTTCTAATTCCCTACTCAAAATTATTTTTTTAATATTTTTTGAAGACTAGCATATATTTATTGAGAGAAAGCTTCTGTCTGAAGAGAGACAGAAGGGGGTTCCTGAGCAGGTTGCCCCAAAATTATGATCTTACTAACACAATATTAACAAAGTATTGCCTTACTAACACATTACTGATTTTTTTTCTGCAACATCACTTTTTCCCAGTGAAACCATTTTTATTTTTTAGTCTTCCTTCATGCTTGGGGTGGTCTGTTGACATGGTTTTGGCAAATGCTATATAAAAAGAAGCACAAATCTGTAATCCCAGCACTCAGGAGACAGAGGTGGGAGGATCATCATGAGTTCAAGGCCAGTCTGCACGACATACTAAGACCCTCTCTCAAAAACAAAAAGTAAAAAAAAGAAGCCTGCTTCACAGAAAAGCTATTAACTGTCCTACTAAAAGGAACAAACAATCACACACTTTTGTCCTTTGCTCCTGCACTGATTCCTATCTATAACTAGAACATGACAGCTGGCATCAGAGATGTCATGTTGGAGCCTTGAAAGCCACATGCTGAGAATAATGTCACAGGAAGAAAGCAGGATCCTTCCCTGATGATCTCATGAAGCTGAAATACTAACCCTGAGATAGTTATGTGGTTGCAGAAACCTGGTACTCAACTGAAAGGAAGACATTCCCCACCAAAGAGTTGGAAGACAACTTTTTATTATGCTAGCAGATGGGTATGAATCAGTTCCAAATCACCAGCTCCAAGTCAACTTTGGGTTTAGTTTATACAGGATCTGTGTGCAGGAAGTACAAAAGCCAATAGAAGGTGCCTTAGTTACTTTCACTTTCATTGATGGGACAAAATATGTCCAAAGTTAGGGAAGGAAAGGTTATTTCTTACAGGTTGGAAGTTTCAGTCCATATTCAGCTGGCTCAAAGCAGCAGAGTGCCAAAGAGAAAGACACACCTTCTTACTACCCTTACACTGTATGCTGGCTCCACCCCTAGATCGAGGTAGCCAATCTGAGTGCTAGACAATGAACCAATCACAAATGCTAGATTCAGCCATGTCCTTGATTGCATGAGACTTGGGGGGGGGCACTGACATAAACCATGACAGAAGGTTATCATATAATTGGTTACATGAATCAAGTCATATGTTGCCAGGCAGGTTTGTTTTGGGCAGGTTAGTCAGAGGGGTTGTTTTTCACAAGGCGGGAGAAACTAAGGAGGGAACTGGGGCTGAGGAGGTGGTTAAAACTAAGCATGTCCTTGACTAGTCTATCTCAGTTGGACAGTTCTTCAAAATAGAATATGTTTATATGTCAGATGGTACAGGCATTCCAGATGAATGTAGTCAGACTGAGCCAGGTCAGACTATCTCTAAGGTGTAGCTGGCATAGTCAGACAAGCTAACTGAGTCGTAATGGTCTACATTGGTGAGCTGGGTGAGCACATCTTTTCTTAACAAGGCATCAGACTATTGATTTTTAACTTTTGTCATAATTGTTAGACTTTTTATACCATGATTTCAGTAAGCTCTATATGTGATAAAATAGATTTTTTGTAGGTCAATATTCTGTCATATACCACCAAATGTGAATCTAACACATAAGATGTAGTTGCCCCACTAAATGTCCTGCCCCTACCTTTGCCTTTACTAGCTGCCTTCTTACCACACTCCTTTGTCTACCACTCAAAGAGAAGAGGCTGTTCATCCTCTTCATCCCATCGCACAACGGGCATGGAGGAAGTGTCAAGCAAGAGAGATGCTTCTGCTTGGAGAAGTGACTGAGGACAGACCTGTACCTCAGTGGTAGAATTTCTCCCTAGTACACATGTGGGCCTGGGTTCAAGAAAAAGAAGGATGCCTGTATCTACCTCTGACACAAAGCAGAATACTTGGCTGTCACAGATGAGATGTGGACTGCTCGGGAAAAATATCAACCAATAATCCAAGAAGTGCTGCAGCCTGAGAGGTCTTCTACCAAAGGGGAAGTCTGTTTTCCTCCCCAGAACAATTGTGCAGGAATGGATTGAGTCTGCAGAGAAGCAGTGGTCATAGAGGTAAAAGAATCATCACAGCACACATGGTTAGGTGAACATAGCCAAAGACCCCGAAAAGTGTCATGACAGAGTCAGCTTTGAACTCCTGTAAGGCCTGGAGAGCATGATGGCATCTTCCAACCATATTAGGCAAGAGCTTTGTAAGGTCCCTCTCAGGTCTAGTAATAAACCTGCTTGGACTGTTGAGTTTGTGTCCCTTCTTTCCTACTCATCTGGTGCCAAAATCTGGGAACTGGAGGTAAGCACATGGGCTCTTTTGTGATCTAGGAATTAATGAGCAGTGTCAGTACATCCTGGGCTTATTCTTGGATCCTGGGAGCCTCCTTTTTCTTACCCTATTTCCCATCCTTCCCAAATTGTTGGTTGCACAGGCTTGACTTCCCTCTAAGGTGGAATTCAAAGGCTGTCTTACTTTTCTTTTTGCTGAGTCATAATATCTAACTCCCAAAGTTAAACAGAGAAAAGTTTATGTAGCTCATAGTTTGTGGAGGTTTCAGTCTATAATTGGCTGGCTCAAGGCAGGTTGGTACATGGCAAAGGAGTAACATTTCATGGCAGTGGAAGACAATTAAAAGCAATGAGAGAAAGGCAATCCTCTTTCCCTGCTTTATATTGAATACTGACTGCCCATCCTAGAGTAGGTGTAGCGCTCAGACCCTGAATCCCATCATGGGACCATGAATAAATCACAAACTAGATTCAGCCACCTCTGAAAAGTACCCCTTGTGATTGTAAGAGGTTTTAAGGGAACATTCAGACACAAACCATAAAAGAAGCTTTTGCCAAGACTACCCTTCAGTGGGTTCTCCTAACCCTCAGAGGTAACTTGGGAGACACAGCCTCCAGCTGGGTAACCAGTCCTCCCTTCCCTTCTCTAGAACCTTCCCTTTTTGTAAACCCCAGGCCAGGGACTATCCTACCAGACCTCAAAACAGACAACCACCACTGGCTGCTAATCCATCACCACTCTAAAAGGGTAAGACTCTGGACCAATTTACTTTTTTTTTTGGTGCCCAGAGAAAGCTGATCTGCCATCCCCCTTTTTCCTTCCTAGCACTTTTTCCTTCCTCTCCATTCTCTATTTGAGAACACCACAAAAGGGAGACCTCCCGCATTCTGACTGGACAAGAACTTCCATTCAACGTGCAGGACAATCTCCTCCAGTTCTAGGAGCCTATGGACCCCCAGTTGACAGGTCATCATAGGAAAAAGTTCTAGTTACTTCCCAACGCCAGCCACCTTTCTTTTCCCACCTCTGTTGGACAGTTCTCCCTCAGGAACATTGGGAGACATCCTCCTCAGCCGTCTCCTGTGTAATCATTCCAAATTGGGATTAAAAGGAGACACTGTACCCCCAAAAATTGATCTTTTACTGCACTTTTCTGAGGCCCCAATACAGACTTGATAATGAGTCATGCTGGTCAGTTGAGGATACTTTTGATTTCTAAGTTCTCTGAGAGCTTAGGGTTAACATCCTCCAGAGATATGGCGTATGGTCAGAAATTCCCTATATCCAAGCCTTTTTTGTTTGTCTTTTGAGACATGGTCTTGCTATGTACTCTAGGCTAGGCTGGATTTGAACTAACTGTGTAGCCCAGGCTGGCCTCAAACTTGCAGCAATCCTCCTGCCTTAGCCTCCTGAATGCTGGGATTACAGACATGTGCCTCAATGCCTCACCATCTAAGCCTTTTTTAGCCTTTATGAGAGACCTTCCCTCTGTTCTCTCTCTTTCCTCCAAAAACTTCTCACTGAACTACAAGCCTGCTACCCCCACATCTAACCTAACAAAAACTCCTATTCCCACTCTTGCCCCAACAACATCATGCCTTTATCCTCCTCTACTTCCCTCTCTATGGAGGACTTGGATCCCACTGATGGTGCCCTGGCCTACGTCTCCCTCCTCCTCAACAATGTCAGCCAGGCCCACAACCCATCCATCAGCCCCTATCTCCTTCCAGGCCCTCTTCCTCCAACATCCATCAGCCTGGCTGCTTCCTCTGGCTCAACTCCTCCCCACCCCACCCCCACATGCTTTCACACCCCTCTCACCCAGTGTCTCCGTTTCTCCCAGCCCTTTGGATGGTACTAGGTGTTGAGGGGGCCCATTCACATTCACATTTTTTTCTCAACTAATGATCTAGAATATTTTCAACAAAGAATTGTTTCCTTCTGATAACATCCCAATAAATTCAGAAAAGAATTCCTCCTACTCACTCAAATGTACGGCCTCACTTGGGGCAATATTTACCTTATCCTCTTGTTTGCTCTTACTGATCATAAAAAGGAGCATATTTGGTGAAAGACTGAAAACCACACTAATGAGCTTCACCATCAACACTCTGACTGGTACACTGAGGCAGTTCAAGCAGTCCCCAGGCTGAACCCTGAGACCTTGAGTGGACACATCAGGTTGGTGACTCTAGTACAACAGATTGAAGTGATACGATCACTTGCCTCCTGACAGGAATGGGAAAAAAGTAAAAATAAAACTCAGCCCTCTTTATGAATTGCCTTTCAGAGTCCATGATTAAATATACAAACACAAACACTAACTCTCCTGAAGGTCTAATTCTTAATGAAGCTGTTGGTCCCACTAATGATACCTAACCCCTACATCCGCCTCTCCCATATCCCATCTAATGCTCAATAATTTACTCTTTTATACCTCAATGACTCCTTTACTATTTCCCTCAGCTCTGATGCCCAACAAAGTTTCAGCTTCACATGAACAGATCCCATATCTCTGATCACCCAGCAACTCAGATGGACAGTTCTTTCCCAGGAATTTTGAAATAGTCTTTACTTTTTCTGCCAAGTATTACAAAAGGATCCCCAATCTCTCAACTTTGCCCTTAGTCACCTGTCCCAATATGTCAATAATTTTTTGCTTTCAGTCCCTCAAAAAAATGATTCTATATCCCATACTATCTCCCTTCTTAAATTCTTAGAACACAGTATCGCTTTGCCTAAACACAAAGCCCAATTGGTAGAAGAGATCACTTAGGTTGGCCTCCGTCACACTGCTACCACTCACTGCATACTCCCTTTCCAAAAAGAGGCTATCAACAATCTTCCTTTCTCCAGCACAAAACAAGACCTCCTATCCTTCCTGGGACTTCTTAGCTATTTTAGACTTTGAATCCCAAATTTCTCACTCATTGCATAATACCTCTGTTTTGGTTAGTTTTCTCCCATTGCTGGGACAAAATACTTGACACCCAAAATAAGGAAGAAAAGGTTTGTTTACCTCACACTTTGTGAAGGTCCATAATCAGCTGGCTCCAAGGCAGGGTGGCATAGCACTCTGGTAACACTTCAAGTGGCAAAAGACAACAAAGCAAATGAGAAAAAAAGGCAGAAGAGTAAGATTGTTTTCTTTCTTTGAATTGTAAATAGGCTACTTCCCTTGGGTGCCTGTGACATTCACACCATCTGCATGCCCTCTTGGATAAACTGAGGATGTTACAAAGAAAGGACTCTGGCCCCCTGCTGAATCACTCAGTTACATTTCTGACCTTCTCAGATTGACACAATGAACAACATCCTAGAAGGGTAATGGCTTTTTCTCTATCTACACCCCAGAATGTAGAGCTTCTGAGTCTCTTAGTTAAGCTTCTAGATTTCTCAAGTTGACACAATATATCAGCCATAACACCCTCTAAGAGGCTTTCCACAAATATCCCTGAGAAAGAGGGCAAGAAACATTTAATTCCTATTTACTTCTGGACCCTCAAGCAGACAGTCTTTAAGGCTCTTGCTTTGATCCTACCCAATCCTAATAAACCCTTTTTCTAGTTCTAACCAGCAAAAAGGGGTAGGCATCAGGGCTACTTGCACACCCAGAGGGAGACTCCCTCCAGCTTGTGGCCTATTTTTCCAAACAGCTCAACTTTGCAATAAGATTAGCCTGTTTACAGGTCTTAGCATCATCTGCTCAACTTTTCCTCAGGGCCCAAAAGATGACTCTCCACCATTCCCAGCTGGTACATTCTGCACACAACTTCTCCAACCTTCTCAGCCACCATGCTTTAACCCTTCTCTGGCCTGAGTTCAAGTTATACACTTTTAGCTCTCACAATCCTTGGTCACATTCTGCCAGTCATTTGCCCTAAACCCTGGCAACCTCCTCCCAATACTCAACTCTCCAGACTCCACCCCCTGACTGAGTGCATGGAGTTCCTTGATTTCACTTTCACTTTCTTCCATCACATAAGCTCAGAACATATTCTAGGATCCCTCAACTGGCTTACCAATGGAAGCACTTCAAATACCACCTCTTCAAAGCATAATTGAAGGCTACCATGATAGCCACTATACTCCTTAAGAAGTAATCAAAGTGGTAGACTTCCCCACAGGGACAGCTTCATAGCAGGCAGAATTCATATTCACTAGAGCTTTTATTCTCACAAGAGATAGCACATCAACATTAACAAAGACTCCAAATATACATGTAATATTTATATCCAAATTCCCAAGTCTTGCATGAAAGGGGATTCCTAACTCTAAATCACACCCCTATACATAAAGGGCCCCTAATTCAAGATCTTCTACAAGTGGCTCTTCTACCCCATAGAGTTGTCATTATATATAAGGGCCATCAAATACCTACAGGGATGAACATCTTTGACGTAACATTTGTGGAAATAATGAGACTGATAGAGTACAAACAGGAAGCTACCAACATTCTTTCCATCCCCCATTTCCTGTTTCTTCTTATACCATCCTATTCACTCCAAGAAATAACTCTACTCAAAGAACAGGAGGCATGTCAAAAGGAAAAGTGGTGGTTTCTCCATGAAAAAATTGCTCTTTCCTGAAAGTTTGCAAAATAAATTCCTTTCATATTTCCATTACCAGCTCCATCCCAGATCATTTCCTCTGCTTCCATTCCTGCAGACCCACATATATCTCACCCCTAGTTTTAGGACCTCCCAGAAAAAGATTATCACCCAATGCTCCATAAACCAAACTGCCAATTCCCTGAGCAACCTCTGACTTCCTTCCCCATCCATCAATTTCAGGGATGTATGACTTGAACTCAGGACAGAGAAGGGTTAAAGCATGATGACTGACAAATAGATTTCATGCAAATGCCTCTGGGGAAAAAACCCTTCTTCTTCTAGCTGACACCTTCTCAGCATGGATAGAGGTCTTGCCTGCATCAAACAAAAGATCTTCATGGTAACACACCCTACTGTTGAAATCATCTCCCACTTTGGACTCCCAAGCTCCATCCAACCCATAATGGACCTTAATTTTAATGTCCATTACATTACAGATCACCCTCCAAGTAGCCCCCTCCCTAAGCATAACCTGGAAGTTTCACATCACATATCAATCCCAGTTCTCAGGAAAGAAAAAAAAAAAAAGGCCCATCACCTTCTTAAACAGAGCATCACCAGTTTTTCTCTTGAGGTCCACATAGATAGACTGGACTAAACCCCTACCCTTAGCCTCTTTCAAACTCCCTGCAAACCTCTTATGCTCAGCCCCTTTGAGATTCTATATGGAAGGCCCTTCATTGCCTTCACATTTTCTACATCTTATTCAAATCTTTGCTCCCCTCTTTCAAATTGCTTAGGCATCCCAACCCTCCAAAAACCTTCCAACAGCCAAATACCCTCATTCCTCAAGCCATACAACCTGCAGACTGGGTATTATATAAAGCCCCAGCCCCTCTCAGGGATTAAAAGCAAAATGGACAGAGTGCTTTCAAGTAATCCTTACCATCTCAACAGAGGCAAAATTAAAAAGTTATTCCTCCTGAGTCCACTTCTTTCTAAAAAAGGATCCCCTTTTCCAGTACATATAACTGGACCCACATTCCTGAAGATCACCACGCTGCCTCCTGTGACTGAATAGATCAAGTCACAGCTAGACAGCCCCATGACTCTCTTCAAAACTTTGCCAGTAAAAGTAGCATTCCCCCATTATTTGCCCTCTTCCTTTCTAGATTGCATAATCTAAGACCTATGGCAATAGAAAACGCTCTACACTTTCTCCTCAGAGAAAATCACCCCATTTACTTCTTGTGTTCTCCTGCTCTTATTCTTTCTTTATCAATATTACTTGGTCCTCTTAGCACTTAACACCACAACAAAGATATGACAAACAGTATGAGGTAGCGACTAGCCAAGGCCACTGAGCTTGCATGAAGGCAACATGGCATGGAAAGTATTATGCCTGGAAGCAGGTAAAAAGAGGGCAAAAAGGCCATCTGTAGGAAGAAAAGAGAAGTGGATTTTTTTTCAAATCCATTTTATTTCAAGGACAAAAAGTAAAAGAAAGAAGAGAAAAACTAAAACAAAATTTCAAAACATGTCAATCAGGAGGCAGCAGTTCTGGGTGAATGATTTGGGGATTACAATGTACGATGTATGAACTATTGTTGCTCCCTGACTGACATGTTTTGAAATTTGTTGTATTTTTTTTCTTCTTTTTAAAACATTTTTATCCTTGAAATAAAATTAATTTGGAAAACAAAAAACAAATAACTCACCCAGACCATAAGGCATCTTCATCAGTTGTCTGAACAATACCAGCACAAATCTTTCTCTTCAGTGAACTCAGAGAAATCAGTAGTATAACTATCTTAACTATTTTTATATACATATATATACATACACACACACACACATATATATATATATATATATATACATACATACATATGCTGTTTCTTTCACCTTCTCACACTAATGAGACCATATGATGTTTACACATGTGTGTCTTAATTATCTCACTGAGTATGTCTCAAGGTGCATTCATTTACCTTAAAAGTGTCCAGATTATCCTTCTTTATGGCTATTACTCAATTGTATAAAAATACCATCTCTTTTTCATCCATTCATCAGCCGATGGGCATTTAGGTTATTTCCAAGATATGGCTGTTACAAATTGTGTTGCTATAAACATAGGAGCACATATATCACTGTGGTATAATGTTCTGAATTGTTTTTTTGTGTTTTTTTTTTTTTGTCTTTTTGAGACAGGGTCTCACTATGCAGTTCAGGCTGGCCTTGAGCTCACTTTGTAGCCCAGACAGGTCTCGAACTCACAACGATCCTCCTGCCTCAGCCTCCCGAGTGCTGGGATTGCAGGTGTGAGCCACCACGCCTGGCTGATGTTTTGAATTATTTTGGGGTGACACCCAGAAGGGGAATAGCTGAGTTGAATAGGACCTCTAGTCCTAGTTTTTTGAGAACTCTCCACCCTTATTTCCACAGCAGTTGCACCAGTCTGCATTTCTACCTACAGTGGAGAAGGATTCCTTTTCCCCCACAGCTTCTCTGACATTTGTTACTGCTGGATTTCTTGACAGTAGTCATGCCCGCTGGGGTGAGGTGGAATCTCAGTGTTATTTTAATCTGCATCTCTTGAATGACTAGTGATGCTGAACATTTTTTCACATATTTATTGGCTGTTTGTATTTTTTCATCTGAGAAGTGTGTGTTCATCTCAGATGTCCATTTTTGGACTGGATCATTAAATGTGGGAGGACTGATTTTTTTTTTGAGTTCTTTATATGTTCTTGATAGTAATCCTTTGTCTGAGGTACATCTGACAAACATCTTCTCCCATGCTATGGATTGTCTCTTCAAGAAGCAGATTTTTTTATAGGACTTAAAAGAAGGCAAAGGACATTAGGTGTGAAGGTCTCAGTACATATCAGTGGTTAGAGGTCTCTGGATGGCTTGTTCCCCAATGGGCAAAGTCCTTGAGGCATCCAGTGTAAATATTTGGGTGTCTTCAGATGTCCAGGTGATTAGAAGATTCTATGCCCTACTTTATCTCTTTTATGATATCCTGTATGTACTGAGCTGAGAGCAATGCCTCTGCAGATAGGTTGGGTATTTGGAGAGTACTGTCTGTATTGAGCCTTAAAACAGACCCTTCATAGATACCTCAGTCAGACACTCTCACAGCTAAAGTCATCCAACTCTTTAATAGAATCATCCAACCACCCTGTTAGATCTGTCTTTATTATTCCTAGGTAGCAGACTCAGTAATCTCTGCTCCTTGGAACTTGGATAAACACTTCCACAGGGCTACACTTCACCTAGACTGCCAGTCCCAAGGCACAGCCCTAGCTGAAGGATATGACTTCAGACTCCCAGGGGCACCAAAGGGTACCAGATAGGCCTTCAAGGCTCACCAGCTGACCCAGTTGACCATAACCAGTCCCTCACAAAGTGGATTCCATCTAACCCAACCTGCTCACTTGTGCACTTCTCAAACCAAACAAAATCACTTTACCCCATGTAGCTTTTCAGACTCTCCCTCTGAAGAGCTATCCATCTCCTCCCCATCCTCACCACAATTTTAACCAGCTGGGGACTCTTACCTGGGTACTTCCTTCAAGGGCAGTCTAAACACTACCACATCTGAATATTGCCAAAACAGGGGGAAAGACTCCCTTAAAGATACTCTCCTAAACCACAGAGGTGCCCCAAAATGCAAACACCTCAATACACCTGATGGCAGAATCTTCCTAAACCAAAATTCACCACTTTTAGCCAAGAGGGTCTTGTAGTATTATAATTAGCATCACCCTGTCCCCCAAAAATTGATAGCTGCAACTTTTAGCCCTTCTTTTCATATATGGCACAAATTCAAGTCAGTCTGACTTTTATTTTTTGACCTTCCCTCAGTCCTCCCCCTCCTGTCCTGATTTGATTTCATGAGATGACTTTCCCTGGAGGGCATCTTCTGGGTGTGTGGAAACAAGGCATATACTTAATTACCTACCAACTGGACCAGAACCTGCACTTTAGGCTCCTCAGTCCCATCCTGTCCTTAGCAACATCTGATCTACCCAACCTTGTAACCCATGTAACCAATGCTTCATACAACAAGTCCCTTAATAGCCACCCTGGGACACAGGAACACAGGACAAGGACCTGGATCACAGGAAAAACTACCAGGGCTCTAGGAGTCTCTCTTTCAAAGTTTACCAGGCTGTGAAAAAAAACTCATCAAGGGGCTCAAAGAAATCTCTGAGACACTTGCAAGATCAAGTAGACACCTTGCCCTCAGTTGTTCTCCAAAATTGCAGAGGCCTTGATCTCTTGACAGCATCATGGGGCAGGTTATGTGCTCCACTCCAAGAACAATGCTGATTTTACACAAACAATTCCAGTCTCTGCTGAGACGGGGTAAAATGCATTAGTGAAGGGGCTCCCAAACTCCTCAAAGGCTCTTCAGTGATCTGTTTCCTCTTCCTCTTCATTGGCTCCTATTCCTCCTTGCCCCCTTGATGCTTATTACTCTTTTCCTTCTTTTTCTTCCCTGTGTAGTTAACCTCTTCCAAAGCTTTTTTCAGGAATGAACAGTGGCCATCTCCCGAGCAAGTATTTGAGAACACCTGCAAATGGCTTTCTCCAAAACATCCACAAAATCTTCATTGCTTCCTCTCAGCAGGAAGTAACCAAGAAAAGAACAATGGAGGGGGCATGATCCATTTTCCTACACCACTTAAAAGCCAGGAATAGTAGAGCCTGGACAGGGACACCATCAGTTCAAATGAACCCACTCACTCTCTCAGAGAAATGCAGGTTTCATTTTACTTAGGTCATAGGTATTTCCCCACGGACGCATCAGCAGGTCACAGAAGATACATTAGCAAGCCACAAGCCTGCTGTTTCTCTGACCCACCCATTCAGAACCCCACTGAAAGATGCTATTTTTAAAAAGCCCCTTAGCCTGTAAGAGACAGCTTCTCTGTTCTGCCTGCACAGGGAGGTCCCTCTCAAGGTTACAATAAACCTGCTTGAACTGTTGAGTTTGCATCCCCTTTTCCTGCTCACTTATGAGTTACCAGGGATTCTGGCTAAAATGCAAGTTTGAGTCATTAAATATAGGGTAGAATCTGCAATTGTGCATTTCTAACATGGAGTGTTGATGCTGCTAGCCCACAGAACACACTAAAAAAACCTGTAGTTTGGTATTCTCCCATCTTATTTTGCTTTCCCACTTAATTTCTTCTTGCTGTATTTTTCACACTCGTTATTGACTCTTCAGCATATAAAATGTTCAAATTTTTATTATCTTAAAAAAAAGATTTGCAAGGTACAATGGGAAACACGTGATTTCAGCACCTGGGAGATTGAGAAAGGAAGAGCTCAAGTTCAAGACCAGCCTGGGGAACTTAGTGATTTAGCAAGAACATGTCTCAAAGTAAAAACTGAAAAAGGCTGAGAATATACCTCAGAGCAAAGGCCTGGGTTCAATCCCCAGGGCCAAACAAAACACACACACACACACACACACGTACAATCACTCCTTCGTGCTTGCTTTATTTAGCCTGTATTACCTCACTGTCTCCTGATTTTATTTCCATTCCTCCTACCCAATAAATCCTGTTATTGGGTAGATCTCTCAAAAATGACTACCAATGTAAAGTAGTCAAGATTCTTGCATCAAACAAATTGCATGAAATGAGCCAAAAATGGTACCAAAAGTTTACTTGGAAAGTAGAGTAAGTGTGAGAGAAACCACCTCTGCAGAGCGAACTTGGGCAGAACAAGAGAAAAAGAAGACAAAGGCAAAAAGAAAAATACATGCTACATCTGGGAAACACAGCATAGGCTATCATGGAAGTCACAATAGTAAACTGCTAGAGGCATTTGATAATCTCATGGGAGCACGTGGAAAGTTCTACACATGAAGTCCTGTGAATTATTTGGCCATCCTGAGACCTGGTGGTTGACAGGTCCTGTTTATTTCCCCAGCTAGCTCTGCCATACCCTATATGCTATATCAATCCTGTCCAATACAGTATTCTTTTTGGGGGGATCCTCTTACTCAACATGTACTTTAAATATAGATGTTGCTTAAGTTTCTTTACTTCATTTTTTCTTGCCTCATATACAATATTCTCTGTGTTATTTACAGCTTTCATGATCACAGATAGACAATAATGCTGAAGAATTTTCTTTGGGACTTCAGAATAATATCCAAATTCTGGCTGTCTCTAGGCATTTCAAAAGTGAACTTTCCCTTTTCCCCAAATATGTTTTTTCTTCTTGCTTTTCATTTCTTTTTTTATTTTATAGAGGATAAAACCAAGTGAAATAAAACAGAATAGAGTTAATCAAAACAAAACAATGAACATGGTACAGGACTTTAAAACAAGATAAAAGGGAATCAATAATGGCAACATGATGCCTCTTGTTATCTTCAAAATAACTGCCTATACCATCAGCTGTAATAAAATAAAACAAAACAGAACAGAATAAAACCAATCAAAAAAAAACAATGAAAGAAATACACGACTTCAAAAAATATATAACAATGGCTACCCATATGCCTAAGGTTTGGAGGTCATCAACCTGCCTTTACATTTATCCTACCACTTCTCTCATTGTCCACATGGTCTGCCACCACTATAATTGTTCCTGCTATAACCTGCTTCCCCAACCCCCGCATCTCCTCTGTGTGTGTGTGTGTGTACATGCGCACATGTGAGCACACACACACACACACACACACGTACAATCACTCCTTAGTGTTTGCTTTATTTAGTCTGTATTACCTCACTGTCTCCTGATTTTATTTCCATTCCTCTACCCAATAAATCCTGTTATTGGGTACATCTCTTAAAAATGACTTACCAATCTAAAGTACTCAAGATTCTTGCATCAAACAAATTGCATCATTGAACCTAGGAGCATTCTACTGCTGAGCTATAGCCCCAGTCCTTTTACTTTAGGCATGGTCTCACTAAGTTGCCTGGCTGGCTTGAAACTTTTGATCCTTCTGCCTCAGCCTTCTTTGTAAACTGGGATTACAAACCTGGGCCACCATGTTTGGCTCCTGTCTAATGTGCTGTTTCTATGCTGCCACAGGAAGGGAAAACAGGACTAACAAGGTTTGTGAGCATCACCATGAAGATTATGACCTCATACTTGCTTTTTCATAGCTTTCCCTCCTTATAGTCTCCTCTTGGTTATATAAGAAAGAGGTGACATTGTTCAGAGATATCTTAGGCACTTTTCTCATTGCTGAGACAAAATATCAAACAAAGTTAAAGGAGGAAAGGTTTATTTCAGTTCAGTTTGCAGAGGTTTCAGTCCCTACTTGTAGGCTCAAAGCCAGGGCAGCATGGCAGAAAAGCACTGAAGAGGAGAAACAGTTCATCACAGAGCAGGCAAGAGGCAGTAAAACAGCAAGAAAACAGCAGCCTGGCTTCCCTTTCTCCCTTTATAGTCCATCTAGGTTATAAACCTATTAAGTTGTGCCATCCATACCCAGGGTGGGGCTTCCATTCTCCACACCCAGAACCATGTTAATTCTAATCAGTGAACTAATTCTGTACTGCACCCTCAATCCCAATATCTCATACTCTGTATCTAGCTAGCTCTGAAAAGCTGCAGCTGTGATTACATGAGGCTTTGGGGGGGACACCTAAATACAAGTCATAAGGGATGAATATCTTGCAAACAACTGGGTTACAATTATAGGATAACAATTAAAAAATAAAATATTATTTCAGCTCTGTATATCATTTCTATGTGGCAGAACTAGCTAACTTGTAAATCAATAGTATAGTATTTAAATAGTAGTAAATTTTAAACAGCTTTCTCAGTTACTGTTTTCTTGCACTTTGTTATCCTTTACAATAGCTGTTGTAATCAGGGTTTGTGAGAGAGTAGATTTAATATAGGACACAAAATTTATAGGATTTTATAAGATTCACCCAAAAAGTCAAATGCAGAAGAGTGCAAGAGATCTGTTCACACACTTGAGATCCAAACAATCCATCAGAGGGCCTAGACAATGTCCTCCAGATAATTTTTGTTATTTTTTAGTTGGAGACAGGCTCTCACTAAATCACTAAGTTACTCAAGTTAGGCTTGAACTTGCTATACTCCTGCCTCCCAGAGTAGTAGGATTATAGGTGGGTACCACTAGGTCCAATCTATATTGTAATTTTTAGTTGTGAGATAGGTGAAATCAGTCTTACCTGCTGGCATAAACAATTTGCCATTCTCATCCTGCCACCCCCATCTAAGTTAATGCTACGAGTTACAAGAAGATGTACCCCAAAAGTCCCATGTATCCATAGGTGAGGTTTTTGGAAGGTCATGGGGCAGTGTACTCACCAGTGGGTTAATCCGTGGATGAGTCCCATGATGGAACATACTGTTAGACAGCAGGACCTGGTTGGAGGCAGTCACAGAAGGCATGACCTGGTTAGGTGTGTTTTCATTCCTGGCTCCTCCCTGCCCTCACTCCATTTCCTAGACACCATCAGGGGAACAGATATTCTCCAGTGCTGTTTTCCCAATTCTGCCTGGAACTAGCAAACCATGCATTGAACCCACTAAAAAGTATGAGGCAAAATAAACATCTCCTTCTTTAGCTGGTGAACAAATACCAGCTGGTTAACAAAATACTTTTTGTTCCAGTGACAGGAAAGCCATTATTATTTGTTTCAGTGACAGGAAAGCCATTATTATTTAAATACATACATCATAAATCTTTTTAAAAAGAGCCTGTCACTAAATATTTTACCAATTGTTTTAACAAAAGGAAAAACTAAATCCACTGGGCACACCTATGTGCAAATAAGCCAATTAGTCCTACCAAAATAAGGCAAAATGGTATTTGGAGCACCTTCAATGACAGCACTATTAGAAGCTACTCATGAGCCCACATGTATCTGAAAATAGGTAATGAAAAAATCTAATGAGAAAATATGAGTAACCAATGAGAACCTCCCACTTAGAAGGAGTTGTAAGCCTGGTGTGAAAGGATGCACTGGAGCTGAGGTTTGTTTATTCCACTTATCTGGAGTCAGAGCCAATAATCCCAATGACCCAAGAATGGTGATAAATGTTTTTCCACATTCAGGAAGAGCCAACTAGCAGAACCATTGTGGATAGGCCAACTCCTGCTCTTAGCAACATGATACAAATAGGACTCTGCTGATTTAGTGCTGCCAGGTCATGTGCTAGGAGTTGTTTCTTATTAGCAGAGAAAGATTTATACCCACTCTCATGTTTTCTGGCCCAGTACTGTTGAAACCACCTGAACACACTAACGTGACAGCAAGGTGACTTTAATATTTAAGGAACAAAACCAAGCTACCTGACCCATTGGAGTCTGATGTTAGCTTCTACTGAAATTCAGGCAACCCTGTGACTTCAGAACCGGTGGAGAAATATCTGCCCAGCTTTGCATTCCAAAATGAAGGTTGCCATAGTACATTCACTCCTGCCCCCCTCATTCCCTATTCTGGGGATTAAAGCCAGGGTATTTTCCCACTGAGCTACATCCCTGGTCCTTTTATTTTTTATTTTGAGATAGGGTCTTGCTAAAATGCTAAGTTGCCTGGGCTGGGCAATCCTCCTGCATTAGCCTTCCAGGGTGCTGTGGTCATGGGTGTGCAACCATACCTAGCTTATTGTGTATCTTTTTTGAATTCCATGGAGACCCTTATTCTGTTCTGCCTTGATTTGACCCTTAGCCCACGCTCATCCAAACCTTAATCTATTTTAGGATTCTGTCTTTCCTTTTTGTCTCTGGAAGTTTTTATGGTGTCATTGGTCTGCCTGGTTTCTGTCCTCAGTCAGTCTCTTGCATCTGTTCTTGCTTTATTTTAGTAGGTCTCACAGACCTGCCTGTGTCCTTATCAGTATCTAGCTTCAATCTTTGGCCTGGTTTTATTTTAGTTCTTCTCTCATATGTGGAGACCTTGATCTGTCATGCAACAAAGGTATGGAAAGGAATACATTGACTAGAGCAGCGTAAGCTGGCTTTGTCAGCCCATCTGACCTCTTGTCTACTCAAATGGTTTTATTTGTAGGCTCTTTAGTTGAAGCTGGCTGATAGTCTTGGATTATTTACTTTGAGACAGGGTCTTATCATAAAATCTTTATATAAGAATCTTGTGGTGAGGGTGGGTATGAAATAAAACTTTTCCTTCAAGTCCCATCCTTCACATTTATAACATGAACATGGAGTATTCATGGGAAGGAGTTTTTAAATTACTGAACTAATCCAACATGAAGCTTTGGAAATAATTTAGCCTTAGTATTACACAAAAATGAATGTGGAATTGTAATTCCATTAATTAGGAGATAGGAACTAAATAAAGAAAAAAGTTAATATCTTTCTCTGAAGTAGTTAACATCCAGTTTTGAGGGACATATATCTGTGTTTCTGGTACCTAGAAAGCAGAGACAGGAGGATCACTGGGAGTTCAAAGCCAATCTAGGCTACTTAGTGTATCTAAAACTAGCTAGAACTACATACCAAGACACTGTCTTGTGAAGAAATGAAGGAGGAGGTGGAGGAAGAAGAGGAAAAGGGGGAGGAGGGAGATGGGGGAGGGGGAGAGGAGGAGTCAGGACAGGGAGGGAGGAAGAAGGAGAAGAAATATGAGAGGGGAAGGAGAAATTAATGGCTAAAGGGAGGGAGTAACTAATGGCACCATGCATGCATCTAGGTAATTTCTACAATATTCAGATTTAGTCTCAGCTAGAATTGTTCACACCAGCTCTAAGGAGGACTTCACCCACAGGCGTTAATATTTTATACTTTAACACCTTCATTATTGCCAACTTTTAGCATGTAGTGTTTCTACAATACTTTTTTTTTTGGCAGCAGTATAGGGGATTGAACCTATGGGTGCTCTACTACTGAGCTACAGCCCCCCACCAAATTTTTTTTCAGATTTTACTGGTACATTTTAGATACACATGATAGTTGTCTTCATCACTGAGAAGTCATACCTGCACATGATATAACTTGGTTTTTTCCCCCTTAACTGTTTCTCCCCTCTGCATTTACAAAAGCTTTGTTTCCGTATTTTCCTTCACTTCTCTTCTTTTTTTAGTTCTTCATATGTTCTCAACAGTAATCTTTTGTCTAAGTAACAGCTGTAAGACTTTTTTCCACAGTATGGGTTGTCTCCTCACTCTGTTGATGGATTCTCTTGCCTGTAGAAAAGCTTTTTAGTAAGACAAGATACCAGTTGTTGATTCTTTGGGATAGTTCCTATGCAATTGGGATTTTATTCACAGTGTTTTTGCCTACACCAGTGTATTCAAGAATTCTACATATTCTGTCTTCCAGCAGCTTTAATGTTTCTGTTTAAATATTTATATCTTTGATTCATTTTGACTTTAGTTTAGTGCATGGTGAAAGTTATGGGTCCAATTTTAATCTTTGATATGTGAAAAATCAGTTTTTCCAGCACCATTTATTAAAGAGGCTATCTTTGTTCTAGTGGATGTGTTTGGTCCCTTTGTCAAAGATTAGGTGATTGAGTATGTCTGGAGTTGTTTGTACATCTTCTAATCTGTTCCACTGGATCCTTCAGTGTTGTTTGTTTTGTTTTGCCAGTACCATGCTGTTTTTATGAAGTCAGGGATTCTGATGCCCCTACCTTGTCCTTGTTGCCCAGAATTGTCTTGGCTATTCTAGGTCTTTTCTGGCTTCAGATGAATTTTAGGATTGTTTTCTGTAAGTCTGTGAGATATGCTGTTGGAATTCTGATTGAAATTGCATTAAATTTGTGTAATGGTTTTTGGAAGTATAGCCATTTTCACTATATTGGTTCTTCCTACCCAAGAACAAGGGATACTGTTCCATTTTGGGGTACCCTCTTTAATCTCCTTTTTTGTAGAGGTCTTTTGCTTCCTTCATTAGATTTAGTCCTATGTATTTCATTTATTTGGATGCTATTGTGAAATACATTGATTCTCTAATTTCTCAGTGAGTTTTTTACTCTTGTACAAGACTACTGTACAAGAGTTTTAGTGTTGATTTTCTATACAGCTATACTACTTGTTGATTTTATTTAATCTTTCAAAGAACCAACTCTTTGATTCATTCATTCTTTATTGCTTTCTTAGTCTCCATTGCATAATTCCTGCTCTGATCTTTATATTTTTCTCCTTCATAGGAGCTTTAGGCTTGGCCTGATCTTCTTTTTCTAGAATCTTGAGGTGCAACACTGAGCTGTTAATTACAACTTGCTCTGTTTTCCGGATACGGGTATTCACTGCTTTCAATTTCTCTCTTAGGACTACTTTCATTGTGTCCCAGTTCTGGTATGCTGTACTGTCATTTTCATTTAATTGTAGAAACTAGTTTTTTTGGTTTCATCTGTGACCCATTGGTTGTTCAGGAGAGTGTTATTTAATTTCCATGTGTTTTTGAAGTTCTCGTGGTTTCTTTTGCCATTGATTTCCAATTTCATTACATTATGGTCTGATAACATACATGAGATAATTTCAATTCATTTACATTTACTTAAATATTTTCTATGAGCCAGTATGTAATCTATTTTGGAGAATGTCCAGTGTGCAGTTGAGAAGAATGTGTATTCTGATGTTGTGGGGTGTAACACTCTGTAGACATATACTAAGTCCATTTGTTCAAAAGTTTGTTTCAGTCCTAATATTTCACTCTTGAAGCAGCTGAGCATGATGGCACATGCCTGTAATCCCAGTGCTTGGGAGGCTGAAGCAGGAGGATCACTGTGAGTTTGAGGTCAGCCTGTGCTACAAAATGAGTTTAAGGCAACCTAAACGATATAGTGAAACCCTGACTCAAAAAAAGACCAAAAAATTTTATTGTTGATATTTTTATCTGTCTACTTGTGACAGTGGTGTATTGAGATCATCTAATACAACTGTATTAGTGCTTATTTGATTTTTCATGCCCATTAATGTTTGTTTTATATAATTGGGTGCATTGGTATTTGTTGCATATATATATATATGATTGTTATCTCTTCCTTCTAGATTATTCCCTTTACAAGGATAGAGTGAACTTCTTTGTCTCTCTCAATCATTTTAAGCTTAAAATTCACTTTGTCTGCAAATAGAATAGCTACCCCTGCTTTTTCTGTGGTTCCTATTGCATGGAGTATTGTTTTCCATCCTTGAACTTTCAGTCTATGAATTTCTTTTTGAATTAAATGTGTTTATTGTATGTAACATATTGTTGGATCTTGATCCATTCTGCCAGTCTGTTTCTTTTGCTTGGTGAATTGAGATCATTTACATTGATAGTTATGCCTGATATGTATTGACACTCGCCACAGTTATGGTGAATCGAGTCCCAAAGGACTGCCCTCTCTCCTTACTCAGTTTTCATTCAGACTCATTGCCCCACGGGGCCCTTATTGCCATCCACAACAGCAAGGTCTCTTATCTCTCGAGGACATACTTGTGCACTCACATTCCTTGGAATTTATCTCACTGTTGTTTTACCACTTAGCAAGGCTGACTTTCTGCTGTACTCTACTATTTCTCTTCAAGTCTTTTTGGCTATGTTGGTTCCATTTCTTTCCAAACACCCCCCAGACCAAGCTGGCAGGAACTGGCACCTCTGCTTACCTGTGGAGGAGGAGATGATTCTGTTATTCCCAACAGGCCCTATGTGGATTCCTGCTTGTTGCATTTGCCCTCCATGGGATGAGTTGGCACCACAGGTTGCACAACCCAATTCCACAGTTTCACCTCTGCCTGAATCAAACTCAGCCACCTGGGAAGCAGCCTAGGATGACGACTGCTTGGCCAGTGACATGGGGTGATATGAAGGCACTGATCCAGTCCACACAAGACTTGTTCTGTACCTCTGAAGAGGAACCCACTGCTGAACAGCTTCTTGTGGTGGTATTTACCAAATTGACAATAAACTCTTTAATGCTTGTTTATATTCTATTGCTATGTGTTTTACAACCCACCATAGGGACCTTAGAGTCCCATGACCTCCAGGAAAGATTGGAATACAATATTTGGGTTCAATTGGCAAAAATAGCTAATGTCTCTCATTTCTGTCTTGCTCAAAAGACAGAAATAAAATACATTCTCAGGTCCTGTCTGATTCTGGTATTCAAGGACCCTGCCTCTCTAAGTAGTTACACCATTTTCTCCACTATTCCAAACAAAATTGTAACATATACTGACTTTCCAAATTGGAGCACTCCCACCCTTAAAAACCTGATAATGCTGTTAAAATGTTCACTCCATATGTAGCAACTTTAAATGCCTCATGTGCTCATATTGAAAATTGTACTACTCAATATCTTTGCTTCCTAATAATACTTGGAATTGTTCTAGTTATGAACCAATATTGTATGGACATGGACATGTTCCTCTCCTTGCTGGATGATTTTCTCATGTGAAGAGTATGCCTTAAATTATATACAAACTTATATGCAAAGTTATCTCATAACCCAAAATGTTGCCTTAGTCACCTCACTATATTGTTGCCTTCTCCTGAATTTACACTGTCTCGCACCGAACAATCTACAACTAGACTCACTGACCTATGTGGGGACTTTTCTATTAGCCTGTTAACCGAAGCAGAAATTTATGTTTTACATATTTCTTTGGTTGGTGTGCCTGCCCTGGGAGCCAGTGCCAATTGCAAGGTTAATGAACTAGCTTGTATCATGGCAAAACAAATTAATTATACTCCCACAACTTTGGCATTATTAAACAAAGAACAAACTGAGCACCAACAAGCAATTTTAGATAATCGTGCTGCAATTGATTATCTACTTCTATTATATCATCATGGATGCAATGATATTGCTCAAATGTGTTGTTTTAATTTGTCTGATAAAAGTAAATCCATCAATGAGAAACTTCATGATTTACAAGAACTTACCAAACAGATACATGTGTCCCATGGGCTCAATACTAGATTATGGAATTTCTTTACAGGATGGTTACCAGATATCAATTGGCTAAAACAAATGATTCTTTATGGTGTTACTGTCCTTATCTGTTTAATTGGTATGATGTCTTGTACAATGCATCCTATCCCTATGTAGAATGTTCATACCTAAAATGCTGGCTTCTAATATGGTAAGAAAACCTAAACTAAAAAAAGAAGGGGAAGATGTAGAAAGGCTACACTGATCTATTTTGTTCCAGACACATCCAGTCGACAATGTTTTAAGAAAAAGTGCAGGCCTTGAAACATGGCCCCACTCCAAGGTAAAAACATGAGGTCTTATAAAGACAAGAAGCAAAAAAGTTATATAATCTAAGCATGTGCAATTGGAGTTTCTTTGTTCTTTATGTCAAAAAAAGCTGCTTGCTTATGCTGGCTGGGTGGCAGATATTTTGCTGACTCTTGGTGTGTGTGTCCCTTTATTTTGCCTTTGCTTACAGAACCCCAACACAACAATAGCAATGATATTAAACACAGTCTAGAAAACGACAAACTGAGGTAACCATGAACTTAATCACCTTTAACCATATGAACTAGATTTGTAATTATAAAATAAAATCTAAAATCAGAAAATTGTATGTAGTAAATGAGTCCTCATTACAACAGTTTTACCCTCAGAGAAGTAAATTTAAAAGGGGTTAGGAGAAAAAATGGAGAAAGAGAGGAAGAGAAAAAGATTAGAAGCAAGGCTGGAAGATTAAGGGGGATCACACAAACTTTGGGAAACTGGTGCAGAAGACAGGAGTGAAAGGGAAAAGAAATAAAAGGAAAAACAGGATAGAACACCACAAGGAAACTAGAAACTATGTTCCTACTCATATAAAAGGAAGAGCAAGTAATAAAGGAGTAAAGAGCAAAACAAAACAATAACAAGAAACAAGAGAAAAAACAAAAGAAAAAAAGTCCACTTCCAGGTGTATCTTTGCTGTCACTGGTAGACAGCGTGTGGAGACAAAGTCCAGATTTGCGTTAGTTTATACCCAGCACACCAGCATTGCTTTATGGTGGAGTAATGGATACTCTCAAAGAGCCTGTATCTTTATTTCCCTTGGCGTTCAGTCAGGATTGTGTCCATAAGGCTGAAACCAGACCCATTCAGCCTGCAGCAGTCACTGTACCTTCTGTAGGCTTGAACCTAGCTCAGGACCACTACATGGACCTAGCAGTTGTTCTGAGTTCTGGGCTCCATTGGCCCCTCTTCAAGATGGCTCCCAGCCAATCACTCTCTTCTGTGGGTTGATGAGCCCTTAGCAGTCACCCCTAGCTAGTGCAGTCTTTCATAACCACTGTTCTTTTCCACTACTGCATCTCTCTGTGAAGGCCTCTTGTGTTGCCAGCAGTCACTGTGTGTGCAGGTTTGAACGGCGGCTCCTCCCACACAGTGAGTCCCAACTCAAGGAGAAAAATCTCCTGGCTACTTCCTTCTTGTCCATTATAGTTTCTCTCTATGCTCTCTCCATGGGCTTCAATTCTTAGTTCAGGACTTTCCAGGGTCCTGGGAACCTACTTCCTTCCTTGTCTTCCTTGCATTGCTATATTCCAGTGTCTGCATGGCAACCACCCCACCAAACTTTTTGTAAAAAGTTTTCACTAAGTTGCCTAGGCTAGCCTCAAACTTTCAATTGTCAGGCCTAAACCTCCCAAGTAGCTGATTTTATATGTGTGCTTACCCACGTCTTGCTATTCTTAATGGACTTTTTGATTCCTGAGACAGCACGTTGATTGTGAGGATTAAATTATTAAATCATCTATACCAGCACACAGCATAAATGTTTGCTGCTAGAATTTGTTAAATATTATAATCAGGTATTATCATGTTGGTGCTAGGAACATACGAATTTGATCTTGGACATTTTACTCCCATCTGTAGTACCTTTGAAGAAGTTAGATGCACAGAAATAAAATGAAAGGTGCACACCTGTAATTCCAGCATTCATGAGGCTGAAGCAAGAGAATGGCTGCAAGTTGGAGGCAAGCCTGGGCTATAAGTAACTCCAAGGTCAGCTTAAACTGCATAGTGAATCCCTGTCTCAAAAAAACCAAAAGAAAAAGAAAAGAAAAGAAAGAAGATAGTGATTCTTTACCAATAGCTGTAACTTTGTCTCTGAAACTTAAAGTAAAACTCCGGTGAGCTGGACCAGAAGGGTAGTATCCCACTGCCCAAGGCTGGAGGCCACAAACACCAACCCCTAAGGTAAGCCAGACGGCCTTTTTATTCTTTCCTTCCTTCTTCATGCTGTCAATCACATTCAAATACTGAAACCTGTTATGCCAGTGAGGTGATAATGACACCTGCCAGAGCTACAGAAATTGTCACTGGGCTGGGTCTGTGCCTATGTCTAACCAACCCCACTGCAGCAAGATTCCTGACTCCTGTCACATAATAAGAATTGCCAGAAAGTGACATGAGCAGGATTTACAGTATTAGGCAAAGGCATAGCAAAATATTTACTATTAGAGTTTTCTGGTGCACTAGAGAAGCAGAAGAAAGAAGAGAGTGAAAGTGGCCATTTATTTGAGGACGTGGAGAAGAGAACAGCCCATACTACCTTCTGACAGGATACAGAGGGGCAGAGTTATATGACCTGTGATCGGAAGTGGCACGTGGTGGGGGCATTGATGACAGGTGAGGGACTGACTGGAATTGTCTTCGTGTGCAAATGGGAAATAACAATTTGGGCTGAAGGGGAAGAAAGAGGGAGTAGCTGTCAGGGCAAGTGTTTTCACTTTGGCCTTAGCCATGTTAGACCATCGCCATAACTATACAATAATTTATATTAGGGCAAAATATTTTGTTTACTATACAGTGAAAACAGGAAACAGCCTTTATTGGAACACAGAAGGAAATGAACCTCCTAGGGAGCCCAGAAGGGACTCCCAGCTCAGGGCTGTTACACTCACAGAAATGAGTACATTGCTAAAATAATCAATGAAACACAACAAAGACATTCTTTACAGTGGTGTGGGTACCTTGTCCCAGGTAAGAGAATGCTGCCAATCTGCCAAGGTCTTCACTTATTGAGCCTGCAGGTGCCTGGCCTTGGACATCAATGCATCCTTCACTGAATCTTCCTCTGATTTGAGGTTCCCAGGGTGGTGGAGAGGTGCACGGTGGCTGCTCATCAATGTTCCCCTGATGGTTGCAGAACCGCAGGTACTTCCTGGGCTCCAGGTTTGTGGCAGCTGGCTCACCTCGGGCTTGGCTGCTTCTCCTCTGGGCCTGAGGGGGCGGGCTCACTAGGGAGCATGGGTACCCTTTCTCTGGGCCTGTGGCAGCAGGCTCACTGGGGAGCATGGCTTTTTTCCCTTTATGCCTGCAGCAGCTGGCTCTCCAGGGGCCATGGCTTCTTCTCAGGGCAGGGCAGCAGCAGGCTCATGGCAGCTGGCTCACTGGGTGTCCTCTCCTCCAGGTTCAGGGCAGCTGCACCTCATGGGAGTGGGGGATAGGGTGACTGCTCTGGGCCCGTAGCAAATGGCTGAGGTGGGAGGTAACTTGTTTCTAACAAATTGACCATTACATTTCTAAAGGTCTGAAATGGCCTACAGACTATAGAAAGACACTTTAGGCTCCTGCTTCAAACCAACAGCTTGAGAAAACTACTGGCTTTGATTCAGGGCCAAGGTAATCTTAATTAAATGGGAAATCACAAAGTTGACATGAGGCAGGACAAAACTACGGTAAAATCAAAGAATAAATTCTAGGGACAGATTAAGAGCAGAATCTATTTATTGAGGAAAGAAAGCTTTTTAAATTTTTTTTATTTTTAGAAAGCTTTTTTAAGAGCGATAGAAAAGACACTGAGTGGGTTGTCAAGCATCACCTAATATTGAAGCAGTAAGACACATAGGTTTTCTGAGTTCTTTGTGATTGGACATGCCCCTCCCCTTTTTTCTTTTTTCTTTTCTTGTTCTCCCAGTGCTGGAGAATTAAACCAGGGCTTTGGGCATGCTAGACAAGATCTCTACCGCTGACCTAAGAGCCTAACCTCTTCCTTTTGTTTTTGTGAAGATTAAATTAGAAAGTACATTTAAGTGCTGAGAATGGTACATGGCACATAGTAAGCAGAAAATCAATTCTATCTGTAACCCCAGTGCTTGAGGGGCTGAGGCAGGAGGATCACTGTGAGTTCAAGGCTGGTCTGAACTATGTACCTGTGATCTAAAGATCACAAAGAAAAAAAAAAGTACAGTATATGTTATCAGTATGTATAACATACTGATACACAGTATGCCTGTGGGGAATATGTGAAAGGGGATAAAGAGTATATTGTTTTTAGAATTCATCCACCTATGAAAAGGGAAGAAAAAATAATTAAGATGCAATATAGATATGTACCAGTTCTGAGAGATGGGGCCAGGGGTTTAGCTCAGCGGTATAAGTGCCTGCTTTTGACAAACGTGTTGTGAGTTTGATCCCCAGTACCAAACAAAACAAAACAAAACACCAGAGAAGACAAGATGGCCAATCAGTGAGCAACAAAATACAAAGCCTCCCAGGAGAAACAACTCATTTGCCAGAATAAAACACCCTGGAGAGACCCAGACAGAGGGAGATGGATCCTCTTGACACAGGAAGAAATTAAAATGTAAAAAAGCTCGTCAAATACTTCAGGACTACAACTGAAATAGCTAAAAATTATGGGACACAGTGTTTTCGTGGTGACTCACCAAGTTTGCACCAGCTTGAATCCATGCCAGCAGGCACAGCCACCCAAACTCATTCCTGCCGCCACTCACAGGAAGCACAGCAGCGCTGAAGTCGGGGGTTGGTGAGCGTAACAGAGAGCAGAGAGCAGAGCTGGTGAAGGGATCTTCACTGATCCACAGTCAGTGCTGGGAATGAGACCCCTCTCCCACAGGAAGGGTGCGACCAAATGGGCGACATGTTGGAATCGGGCAAGAGGAGCCTGAACTGGGAGTGACAGTGACTTCAGTTGGTTCCTCCCTCCCAGAGCAGATTCGTGGGATTTGCTTGGACTGGGCCGCACCCCTGGCCAGGACCCAATAAGCCGTCCCAAATCAATTCCCTGCGCCTAGCAAGTATTGACTGCATGAAGGCACCTGAAGTTTGGCTGGCTCGGTGGGGAGGGACAGGCAAATACAGCCGTTGCTTGCACCTCAGTGACAAGAGCAGGCAGGAAAGGGCGGAGGTACCTCACCAGCGTGCTTCAGAGGAAACGTGGCCAACAGGGAAGGGGGCTGGGACCTGCACTGTAACCTGTGTGGAGGAAGCCAGGGCCATGACAGGAGAGAGAGGCAGGAAGAGGCCCCGAGCCCAGAACCCTGAGAGCACTGATCCAGGAGAAGGAAAAACAAAGGAGACTGAGGATGGCAAACACACAACATCAGACATGGCTTCAATGGACATTAAGAGATATTTTGGGGACCTTGGAGACGAGCTCAAAACTGAAATATTAAATCAGGTAAAGCAGGATATGAGTAAAGTAATAAAAGAAATGCTCTCAGGAAGCATCTCTCAGGATGATACAGACAGAAGGGAGGAACACAAAAAAGGAGAGAAACATTCAATAAAGAATATAAAGAAAATATAGAATACTTGAAGCAGATTCAAAGAGACTACCAGGAAATTAAAAACTCCATTGAAAGCTGGCAAAACACCTTAAAAGAAACAAAGGATAGACTATCAAAACTTGAAGATAAGTTTGCAGTGTGTGATCATGAAAGGAAAGATCTCTTAAAAATAACAAGGAAATAGGCAGTAACAATACAAAGGCTAGAAGACAACAAGAGAATCTACAATTTTAGAATAAGAAACGTAAACAAAGAAGCAGGAATACATATAAGTGAATTACAAAGGCTATTCACGGAACTAATTAAGGAAAACTTCCCAAGCATGGGAAAAGAAAATGACATTGGGTTGTGTGAGGCGTACCGAACTCCAGCCACCTACAATCAAAACAGAGGTACACCCAGACATATAATAATCAAGATACCAGAAATCCAATATAAAACAGAATATTAAAAGCCATCTGAGAAAAGAAACAGATTACCTATAAAGGTAAACCCATCAGAATCATGACTGACTTCTCAACACAGACCATCAGATCAAGACGAGCTTGGAGCAAAGTATTCCAAGCCCTGAAAGAGAATAACCTCCAGCCCGGATTGATGTACCCTGTAAAACTGTCATTAGAAATTAATGGAGAAACAGGATGCTTCCATGACAAAGAGGAATTGGGGGAGGTTGTGACCACCAATCCAACCCTACAGAGAATACTGAAGGACATTCTAGAGAGAGAGAAGAAAATACCAGGATTTTAGGAACAGTGGCAGAAAGGCCTCAATGAGTGGGGCAGGCAGAAGAATGAAGGTGAAAACTAGCAGAAAAGCAGAAAAATAACATAGCAAAAATGAGGCAGAGAAGGATAACTAGAATCTCTAACATAGATGGCCTTGATACAGTATATTGTTAATAGTGAACCAGTATTTAAAACCCACATTATTCACACTACTCTGCTTAGATGTATTATATTCTGTTACAGTCATTCTACCTTTACTAGATTTGAGGGCACAGACAGCAATCCCAAAAATAACAGGATATAGTACAGTAATCATGCTTAATTTCCTATTAACTTAATCTAAAGCTCTGTAAAACTTACACTGTCTTACCATGACTGATCGTAATCGAATCTGGTTTGTTAGATCACTGTTTTGTATTGATAGATTTTATTCAAAGCTGTTATGATTGATAGTATCAAGTCTGAGAGTATAGGCAACTGCACTTAAGATGACAAGATTCACTAGAATATCCACTCTGATTTGATTATTACCTGCCTTTGAAGTTTTATACTGTCTACAGTGTTTTGTTTTTACTAATATTGTTATGTACTGCTATATTCAATTATACTGCTATATTCATTTATGCCTGATGATATAGACAATTCTATTGAAGATAATAAGAAACAGCACAGCAATCATTGTAGATCACCTTGTACTGTGATTTTATACGACTTTTTGGTTTCATGATTTTATAGGAATTTGTTTTGTTTTGTCTGGCTAAGTTTTGTTTTTTCCCTCTAATACAGAAAGTATAGAAATACATGCAGAGATTCATGCATGCTTAGCTGTTCTCACTCTCACTGTTTGACTATATAGTTTGTATGCTTTAATTTTGTAACTTGAACAACTATTTCTAAGAGGACAATATGTAATTTATTAACTAGTGATTTCTTATTGTTTATCTTTTTTCTTGGAATTCTGTATTACCTCTATGCTTTACATGCTTTTGTTTCTCTTTAAATAAATTAAAAAAAACAGAGGAAGATATGTACCAATTCTGAAAGATAATATAACTGTTATCATAAACATATACTAATAAAAATAGAATCTACCAACCTAAAATCTGAAGAAATCACTTTATATTTTCAAAACAAAGAAAGAAAATTTCTTTAAAAAATTTTTTTTGTTATTATTTTGGTGCCTGGAATTGAACCCATGGCCTTTGCAATGAGATGCCTGCACAGCCCTTTTTAAATTTTTTATTTTGAGGCAGGATTTTGCAAAGTCATCCAGGCTGGCCTCAAACTCTTGATCCTCCTAGCTCAGCCTCTTAAAGTACTGTGATTACAGGAGTAAAGAGCTTTGAGATACATTTCACATGACATAACGTAAAGTTCACCAAGGTACCACCATGCCTGGTTCTATTCCTTTTTTGTTTTGAGACAGGCTTTTGCTATATAGCCTAGGCTGGCCTGGAACACTGCTCATGATTCTCCTGCTTCAACTTCTCGAATGCGAGTATTATGGACAACACCTACATGCCCAGCAAGCTCTATTTCTTTTTAATGAATGAATAATATTCTATTATATGATAAACTGCATTTTGTTTCTCCATTTGTCTACTGATGGGATTTAAGTTGTGCCCATGTTTGGCTATAACAAATAATACTGCTGAATGCATTTTATATGTTTCTTTGTAGACATATGATTTGTTATTTTGAGATAGAGTCTCGCTCTGTAATCCAGGCTGGTCTCAAACTCACGGCAATTCCTCCTGCCTCAGCCTCCCAAGTGCTGGGATTACAAGCATGCACACCATGCCCAACTAGACATGTTTTTATTTCTTTTGGATTCATGACCTAAGAGCAAAATTGCTCAATCTTATTGCAGCTGTTTTATCACATGAAAGATTTGTAGACTACTCTCCCAAGTGGCTGCCCTTGTTTAAATTCCCATCAGATCCCTGACTACATCCTTCACACACACACAGACACACACAGACACACACAGACACACACACACACACACATTCTCTCTCTCTCTCTCTCTCTCTCACTAGCAGTGCATGAGGGTTCCAATTTCTCCACATCCTTGCCAATAATAGTTTCATTTTTTTTAACAGTTTCATTTTGTGTGTCAAAATTTCAGGGAGGGCTCCTCTGAGCAGCCATTGCTTTGGTTGTCTTGTGGTTGCATAGATACCAGCCAGGGCTGCAGTTTTCTGAAGGCTCATGTGTGCTCATGTCCAAGATCATTCCTTTATAAGGTTGCCAGTTGATGCTGGCTGTTGACTGAGGCACAGCCAGCTGTTGGCCAGAGCCTCTGCATGTGGCATTTTCTGCAGTGTTCTTCTTGCTTAGTGGGCAATGCCCCTGAGTCCGTTTGTTGATAACTATTATGTTTTTATTTCTGTTAAATTGTACCCTAAGTCTCCATTGTTTGTAATTTGGATTTGTTCATAAAGCTACAAAGTGAATCTAACACATTACACCTGTGAAAGTTCGCAACTTGAGTGTTCATAAGTCAGGAGTTTACTGTATGTGCTTCTCTTTTCTTGATCCAGTTTTGTAATTATTGTGGTCTTTTCTGTTTCCATTTTTGTCTGTCTTTACTGCTTTTTATCACCCTTATAGAGTATATAATATTTTATCTACATTCTTGAAAATCTAATCTCTCTGTTCATTTTACCCACTGACTGTTGTTCATGAAGATTGTTTCATAGAGTGGTTTGTTTGATTTTGTGACAGGGCCCCTTTATGTTGCCCAGGCTGTGGTAGAACTTGCAATCCTTCTTAGCCTACAGAGTACTGGGATTCCAGGCATGTGTCACCATGCCTGGCTAAGTTATTTTCATTCATTTGTGGTGCTAGGGATCAAATCTGGGGGCATGATGCATCCTAGGCAAACACTCCACCATTGAGCTATAGTCCCTGCAGTGATAGGTATTTTTCAAAATGCTATGCTAGTGGGGCATGGTGGTGAATTTCTGTAATTGCAGCACATGGGAGCTGAGGCAGGAGAAAGGATTTCCAGGAGTTCAAAGACAGCCTGGACTACATAGCCAGACCCTGTCTCAAAACAAACAAAAAGCTATGCTAAAAAATAAGTTATATTCAGGGACTTTACAGAGCTCTCTTCACTAGTTAGCTAAAGACCCACTATGACAAAGTTGCTACCACGTTGGACATTGCTGATCACTATGCCAGCAGAAACAAAGAACTCTAGAATGCCTTCTACCACCAATGAAATGCTGTTTCAGAAACACACATTTCTGTTCATAAATCATTGACCAATACTAGACACTTTCCCAACACATTCACAAGTGGACCAGGAAGTACAATCCTATCAACTGCCTGGGAAATGGAGATATTTACTTAAATATTTAATGCCTATCAATTGGATATCAATTTCAGCTAATGGCTGGTAACTTCCAAGGTCATAATATGGTTTCAACAGTGCTAGTCAACACAGAATAACAACACTCAGAAAATAAGGAACCCATTACTGTTTTTCCCCATTTCTATATGTGTGTGTATGTACATATATATATATATATATATATATATATATATATATATGTGTGTGTGTGTGCGTGTGTGGTAATATACAGATTTTTGATATCATTAAAAAATCTTTGTAACATTTTAATGCTTCCTAATAACCTATCATTTTGCATATTTCATGCTTCTAGTTTGCTGTTGACAATTTTGTTATGAATCTTAATATATCTTTGTACATAAATATCTGTATTTCTGATTAGAATCATAGAATAGAATTTCTGGTTCAGAAATTAGAACATGCTAGATATTTGAAATGTTCCACTAAGTACTTTTCAGCACTAAGCCACTGTACAATAATAGAACAAGTATTTTATTCTTTTTGTAGTTGTTCTGGCTAGTATCTAGATGCTCCCCCAAAGGCTCCTGCACTCATACGCCAGGATCTTGGGAGGTGATTGGACCTGGGGCACTGTATTCATCAGTGGATTAGTCCACTGATGAGTATAGGGAACCGTGCTGTCAGCAAGCCGTGGTGGCGCACAAGTGATCCCACACCCAAGTCACTTTCCCTACTACCACTCTGCACAGCCTGAAGGCTCGGATGGGACCTCTGTTCAGGCCTCGGCTGTGAGCCGCGCGTGGCTACTGTGGATGCGGTGATGCAGGTCCAGGTAAGGCGTGAGGCATTGGATACCAAGGCTCCTGGCTGGGATTCCTGTGGTTTGGGCCCACCCTGGACCCTTATGTCTGATATTCTGGTGGTCTTGGTACCAGCTCAGGACAGCAGGTGGGGGCTCTGGAGAGCCAGGTGAGGTGGAGCCCCTGATTATATGCGAGTCAGGGCCCAGGAGCGTACAGGGCGCTGGGCCACGTGGCTGGGGCATGGAGCAGCTCAGCGGCTGCCCAGGGCAGTGCCGAACCGGACACTCTACAAGGTCTCAGGGTTAGGGCTCACGCTGGCAGTGAGGGCTGGGGATCTCAGGGTGCCAGGCACCGACTCGGACTTGCCTTGTGCTTTGGGTTTCAGGTGGGTCCCTCGTGGGTGGGGGGAAAACTTGAGGCTGGGGCGCTCCCACGGGGTGGTCAGGAGCCAGCATTGCACTGCCAGACACCAGGGGACACGAAGCCTCTGCCCCATCTAGGGAGTTCCTGTGGAGAGGACACCTGGGCTGCAGCCCCGAGTGCCTGGCTGAGGATGACGGAGACGGGGGTGGGGTGTTGCTCCCCGAATCAGTGCTGCAGGTGGGTGTGGACCCGCAGACAGCCCCTGCGCCACCGACGGCCCTTTAGCTCCTGCGCTAGGTTACTGTGTCCTGCTAGGTTCCTGTGTCTTCTGCATGGGGCGGAGTGCCTGCGTGCATGTGTGTTTCAGACTCAATCTCAGCGTTACATTGGCTTGCCTCAGAAGCTCAGAGATCCTCCTGCCTCAGCCAACCCAGAGGTGTGATCACAGGTGTGCAGTACCATGCCTACAGTTTTTTTCACTAACAGCCAAACACAGCAGCACAACTACATGAGAAGCTGAGACAGGGAGGGTTTTTTTAACCCAGGAATGAAGCTAGCTTCAGTAACTTAGCCCATGTGCCAAAAGAAAATTTAATAAGGATTGGGGACATTATTGCTCAGTAACAGAAATATGCAAAGTAGAAAGTTAAAACTTCATAATTTTACTCTTATATAACCAACTACAGGATTATAGGCAGATTTGGCCATGAATACAAACAAATGTAATGAATACGTGAAGCGGAAAAGAACTGTACTTACAAGGTTTTTTCCAAAAACTGAACTGTGAATATGGATTTATTTAATCGAAATTGTAACATAGCCACTTTGGGGAGATGGAGGAAGCAAGGGGGCATATGATGAAAATCTTCTGCCATCCTTTTACGAACTGACTGAAATATATGCATTTTACTGCAGTGCATATATACAAAAAAGCAATTGGAAGTGGTTGCTTCTGGCAACAGAATTTGGGATTATAGGCAAAGTAGATAGGTAAGTACTGTGTTTGGTAATAAGCCTTTTAAAGCCACTTCGTTTTACTTTTGCTTTTTTGAGATGAGGTTTGGTTCTGTAATTCAGGCTGGTCTTGAACTCACTATGTAGCCTAAGCTACATACTATGAAATTCTTGAGATCCCCCTGCCTCAGCCTTCCAAATGCTGGGATGACAGATGTGTACATCCATGCCCTGGTATTTTATGTTTGCTTGTTTTTGAGACAGGTTCTCTTTGTATAATTCAGGCTGGCCTTGAGTTCACTATGTAGCTCAGGCTGGGCTGGAACTTGCGGTAATTCTCCTGCCTCAGCCTCATGAAAGCTGGGATTACAGACCTGTGCCACCACACCAGGCTTCAGATATTTTATGGATATTTATCACTCACATACTTTGAGACAGGGATAAAGCTAAATGAAGTAAAACGATGAAGCACCCATATTTAAAGACAACAACTTTTTGAAAAATTTATTGACACTATTATTAACAAAAACCATTTATTTTTTCAGTTTTTATGAAGTTTTTGTTTTAAAGATTGTCTTTCAAAAGTACTTACAAAATAGTGAAACATCATTAAAGCATTTACAGTAAAATTTTCAAATAAATCATTTTAATACCCACCTTTTTATGGGATAACAATAGCATTACCATTATAGTATTTTTCTTAACAAATCCTGGTCTTTCATACAGGTAGAGTATCCCTTATCCAAAATACTTGGGACCACCCAGATGCGGAGATGTGCACCTTCTAATCTGAGCACCCAAGAGGCTGAGGCAGGAGGACTGCCACCAGTTTCACGCCACCCTAGACTACTATGTAGTGAGTTGAAGGCCAGAATAAACTACATAGGAAGATTCTATCTCAAAAACAGGAACAACAGAATAAACTGGGCCCACTAGTATTTTGGAATATGTACATATACATGTGATATTTTGGGGATGGAGCCTCAGTCTAAGCATGAAATTCATTTATATTTTATGTATGCCTATGTACATATCCTGGAGGCAGTCAAATACAGTAATCTCCATGATGTTGCACATGAATCATAGTTGCATGGTATGGAATTATCCACTCAAGCCATCATGTTGGTGCTCAACGTTTTGGACTTTAGAGCATTTGAGATTTCTGGACCATAGATGTTAAGTCTCTACTGTACCATGACAAGGTAGAAATATGATTTGTTTTTTGTATTGGTGATTGAACCCTGGTCCTTTGCACGGATCTAAGTCCTCGGTGTAACTTTTCAAATTGTTTGCGACAGGGTTTTGATACATTGCTGAGTTTCCCAGGCTGCACTGGAACTTGCAGTCCTCCTGCCTCAGTCTCCCAGAGTGCTGGGATCACAGTTGTCACTGTGCCCAGCTCCAAACACAATAATTTAAGAAATTATATTTCATCTTCTGTGCACTATTTTGCAGTAAAAAACACTATTTGGTCAACAGTGCCCTTGTATGCACACACTTTGTACAGCTTCTGGTTTTCATTTTACCAAAGTTTGCAGTGCATAACTCTAATCACTGAGTTCTTCCTCATCACTGAAGTAGGCGCTCTTCTTTATCCTAGGGCGCCGAGAGTCCTCGGAAGTCGAAGGGCCCCCTGCACTGGGTTTCCATTTGTTTTGTTCTTCCACCTTGGCTTGCTGGAATGGGATTCAGAACACCAAACCAAACTGAGCTTTTATTTAGGGTGCGTTCATTTCTGCGTGGTGACATCACAACACGAGCCCAGCCCAGCCCAGCCCGTCCTGTCCCAGCCCGTCCCATCCCGTCCCGTCCCCACCCCGCCTCGTGCCGCAGACCAGGAGCCATCTTTGTGACTACCTTCAGTCCACATCACAGCACTGCTCCAAGTCATCCCAGGCAGTATGCAGAGCTAGGCATAGAGCTGGGTTGCACGGGTGTGAGGTGAGCACTCTACCCCTGAACTATAACAGTTGTACCCGCTATTTCTTTTTTTTTTTTTTTTCACTTTTGATACAGGGTCTTGCTTTGAACTCCACGTTTAGCCCAGGCTGATTTGAAACTTGTGGCGATCCTCCTGGCTAAGCCTCCAAGATACACTGGGATTACAGGTGTGTGCCATCATGCCTGCACTTGATATTTAAATTATGAGACTGAATCTGGCCTTGAACTCTCAATCCTCCTGCTTTAGCCTCCTTAGCAGCCAGGATTGTAGGCATGCATCCTCATGCCTGGCTGTTGGAGACAGCTCATCATTATGATGACTGCTGTTATCATTTTCCAATACTGAGGATTGAACTCAAGGGCACTCTACCACAGAGCTACATCCCCAGTTCTTTTCACTTTTTTATTTTGAGAGGTCTCGCTAAACTGCCCAGGTAGGCAATCTGAACTTGCAGTCCTGCCTCATTCTCCCTCACTGCGGGATCACAGGTATATGCCACTATTTTTTTTGTTGTTGTGTGCAGGATCAAACCAGAGCTTCCATGAATGCTAGAAAAGGTCTTAACACTGAGCTAAATTCCCATCCTAGACAGTTTCTAGAAAATCTTCTTGTTGTTTCAAACTCAATTTAGTCATACAGTTCTCAATTCTGTAATGAAAACAGGTAAGGTGAAGGGATAGAACTCAATGCAAAGTCCTTGGGTTCAATCTGTTTTACTGCATTAAAAAAAAAAATTTATTTAAAGTATCTTGGAACCCTTGAAATCTAGACAGAACAAATGAGAACTTTTGAACATTGGTATGGTAGTGTGCACCTCTAATCTCAGACCTCTTGAGGCTGAGATAAGAGGATCACTGAGTTAAAACCAGCCGGAGTTCCACAAGGAGATACACAAAGGGAAGAGGACTTTTCCCACACCAAGCCTTTAGATCTTCTCACACTTAGGAGATGAAGGACAGAGTTGCCATGAGAACTAAAAAACAATAAAACTTTAACCCAAGGCAACTATCACACAGGACCATATAAAAGAATACTTTACTCTGGTGTTGATTCCCAAAACCACAAAAAGAAAAGAAAAGGAAAGGAAAAGAGAGGAAAGGAAAAGAGAGGAAAGGAGAAAGAGAAAAGGTAAGGAAGAGGAGGTCAGTGGTACAGCACTTGCCCAGCAGGAAGGAGCCTTGGGCCTGAGCCTAGCCCTGCCAACACAACCCACTTGATACCTGGCATGCGATGGCCTGGCTGAGGCTGTCAAGAGCAGGGTCTTCCCCTTCATCTTCACTGCCTGCTGGGTCCTCACTGCACGGTGGGGAAAAACAGCAATGTGAGTGGCCAGCACACACAGAGTAGCATGCTGAAGTGCTCAGGAAGAGCAGTTACTCACATTTCTTCCGGTTCAGTGGTTTTCTTTTTCTTCTTTTTTTCTTTCTTCTTTGGAGGTTCACGTTCTCCGAGCATATTCTTCGGACAAGCATAACTTAAGTGCCCACTTTCCTTTTGTTGTGGATTGGAAAGGAAAAGAAAGACACTGTATTTGCTAGAGAATGTATCTAGAGATGCATTTCCCACCCAGTTGCTATGGCACCTGCCTGTAATCTCAGCAGCTTGAGAGGCTGAAGCAGAAGGTCACAAGATTGATACATAGCATACTGGGTTTGATCCTCAGTCCAAATAATAATAATAATCATAAATTCCCAAACTATGTTTTGGAATAATGGTATACCAAAAAATGCTAACATATCTACATTGAAAAAGGTTTACTAGTGAAATAATTTGGGAAAAAACCAGGACAAATAAATGTAAACAGATTTTCAGGGACAGTAAATATAAAAATATAAAGTAGAATATGACAAATCTATTGATCCATAAGCAAAAGGAACAAATTAACAGATTTGTCTGAGGCACTGGTAGTGAACCTACAGGTGCTGCAGTGGGCTGTTTCTATCATTGACAGATCTAAAAGGTTAGCCAAAACTGATCAGGGGATTCTTAGATAATTTAATATTTCATGTGAACATGAAGAATGAGGAACAATTTTAACCTGAAAATAACTACCCTTGTCCCTTTTATTATTTATTCAATTTTTAGGGTTGTTATGCCTTTTTCTTTTTCGGGTTATAGTTGAGATAGGCTCTTGCTGTGTATCCCAGGTTGGTTTTGAACTTGAGATTCTTCTGCCATGGCCTCCTGACTGCTAGGATGCCCCATTCCTGTGTATTTTCATTTTTTATTTGTTTCTTTAGGTGGCTATGTGCATGCTAAGCACATCTCCTTTCTAAAATTCAGGGCTTTGGAGTATAATTTAGACAACATTCTCTCAAGAGGATTTAGACTCGATAAGAGCTGACAGTGTGTAGCTATGCTACTGTCTGCTCCTCTTTGCAGCCGTCTGTTTCCCTGTCTGCAGATTACATGTGTATGTGTATCATTTCTTTGGAGAAGGGATCTCGGCTGGCCTTGTGCTCTCAGTCCCCAGTAGCTGGGTTGCAGGTGTGTGCACTGTGCTTGGTCGCGTATGAGTCTTTGTTGGGTGGGGAACAGGAGCGGAGAGTGATAGTGGGAAGGGAGCCCAGCCATTTCCTCCCAGATGACTGAGGCTAGGACAGCATCTCTCACTAATGCTCTCTCCAGCTCCCCACTGGCCTTTGCACTCAGTTTCTTCAGTATGTTACAAAGTCATTTCAGAAAGCCACAGCTGGGAGAGATAGACTGAAATGCTCTTAGAACCATTATGGGCACTGTAAAAATACTCATCTCTGGCTGTGCATATCTTCTATGAGTGGATAAGAGCAGATCATGAGAAGAATCAGATAAGAAAATGGAGGCACAGTTCAGTTACAAAGCATCAGCAGTCCTACTGGGAAAACAATTCCAAATGCCGTATGGTATTGCATGCCTGTGATCCCAATTATTTGGGAAACTGAGACCAGGAGGATCTCTTGAGTCCATGAGCTTGAGACCTACCTGGTCAACATAGTGAGAATGCATCTTAACAACAAAAATTCAATGCCTAATATGTTGAAGAGGATGGGACATATGATTATGGTGCTAAACTGTTAACACTGGCCAATGACCAAATGTCACAGAAATAGGCAGCACCAGATAGACAGACATTGATGAGTCATTAAAACCTTTCCAGATACCTAAGTAAATAAGTAACACCTTTTAGAAAACAGTTTTAAAGACTTAGAAACTAGACTCCATATTTACCTACAACAAAAAATAAACCAAAAACCCCCACAAAACTATGTTGTTTTTGCAGTCTGAGAGGTTGAACCCAGGGCTTCAGCATGCTAAGCAAGCTCTCCAGCTATGAGCTACATTTCCAGGCCTAGGTTGTTTTGTTTGTATTTATTTATTTATATTTTTTTATTGTACTAGGGATCAAACTCAGGACCTCATACTTGCCAGGCAAGCACTTGTGCCATTGAGCTAAATCCCCGTTTTATTTTGTTTTTTGTTTTTGAGACAGGGTCTCCTGTGTAGTTCAGGCTGGTCTCAAACTCATGGAGATAGTTTTACCTCAACCTTCCAAGTCCTAGAATTACAGGCATGCGCCACCATGCCTGGCTTCCAAGACCCAGTTATCTTTCATTTAATTATGCTTTCTTTTTTCTGTGTTTTCTGTCTCTGTCTTTCTGTTATGGTACTAGACTGAACTCTGGGAGTCTTTACTACTAAGCAACAGCCCCAGATTTTTAATTTTTGAGACAGGATCTTGCTAAGTTGCCTAAGCTGGCATCAAACTTGCAATTCTGCTGCCTTTTCCCACAAATCTGGGATTGCAAGCCTACACCACAACATTTCATAAATACATTTCAATTCAGGTTACTTAGATAAGCCTTCAGGTAAACTACTTCCAAAAGCTGGGTATACCCCACCAGAAGTTTTGGTGAGCACCAATAAAAGATGGATGTGGGAAATACCAGGAAGTAAACTGCAGAAGATTTCCTGAAGGGTCAGGTGTACTTACCCCGCATTCATAACACTTAGATTTATCAAAGTAATTTCGCCTTCGGATGAATTCAGCTGCTCTTCCATTGTCAATAGCGATGCTTGCCTTTATCACTCTACCAAATAACTAAACCAGAGAAAAATGTAAATGCAGAAGTTCATATTTCACTGGAATGTAAAATTAGTAATTTAATCTTATTCCTGCAAATTTTCAATTCCATTTGTGGGGTGTGTAATTTAGCAACTGCCCTACTCAGCACTGATAAAGTCTATCCTGTAGTATTTTCTTATATTCTGTCAGTGTTTTGGGAACACAGTACAAGTTTGACATTAAGTTAGATATTCTCTGAATCTACTGATATTCATCACATTTGAACATCCCCTGCCTTTTGACATATTTTATATATTTTCAGACATATTTGTGTCTGAATGAACACAAAAGCTTTGGGGTTTAAAAATACTGAGGCAAATAAATGGCTTACCTGTTTGTTGTTAATGGCTCTGGTACAGTTTTGTGCAGAGTCTTTATCTAAAAACAATATAAATGCAACCCCTTTACTCTTTCTCGTATCTTTGTCTTTCATTATAGTAACCCTGAAAATATAAACAAAGAGTGAATTAAAATAAAACATTAATACTTAAAAAGTTGAAACTTTTTAAAAAAGAATTAAATAAAAGATTGAAAAATATGAGAAATACATAAAATCTAGCTAGTCTTTCAAAGTCAAGGGACATCAAGAATAGTGGAAATAAGAAAGTGATACTGCTTTAAACACAAGTGAGCACAAGGAGTTAACTCACTGAGAGATAATCAGAAATACATGGGTGGAGAGTTTACAAACAATGGACTCTTAAAGATGAAGTACAACTCTTTCCTAATTTTCTCAACCTAAAAGGTGGGGGGGAACCCTGAAACGAAACTTGAGGTATTCTATTCTACATAAAAACTAAAATGATTTATTAAAATTACTTTTACTTTTATATGGTTTTAGACTCTAATTGTGTTTATAGGGAGGAGGTACTGAGGACACAACCCAGGGGACTGCTAAACTATGACCCCCCTTCCCTTTTTGAGAGAGTCTTGCTATGTAGCTTGGGATGCACAGGAACTATGTGTTCCAACTTGGTCTATAGCTCTCTGTCCTTGCGCCGTAGCCTTACTGAATGTCAGGATTACAGTGCAGCACTGTCCCTGGCTCTCTATTCTTAAGAGTTCTTTTGAAGCAGTTGCCTCCAGTTCAGTGGTTCTTAGGCCAGCTCCAGATTATTTCAGTGAAAAGCATACACTTTACCCTTTCTTCTGCCTCTGAAATTTGCCTACTGCTGGAGGTGTTGGCTAACCACATGTCATTTAGCATGGTTTAGGAACAATGCTCCACAGGGTTCTCTGGAGTAAAGGTGGATTTCAAGGTAGAATTAGGATAGGTACAAGATGAGCTTGTTACTTGTTTACTGTATCATAAACAAAGCACACAATGATGAAACAAAAACATGGGCCATGGCATTAAGTGTATAGAAGTCAGTGGAAAGAGCTACCCACCACTGGTCACTTCCTGAACCATTTGAGTTAAAAAAAAAAAAAATTACAGTACTGAATTAAACACAGAAAAGGTAGGACTTCTCTACAAGCAACCGATAAATGAGGGAGGAAGGAGAGCCCTTACTTACAGAAAAATGCCAATGCGTGGCTGACGAATGAACAGGGAATGTGGTGATGGAAAATCATCTTGTTTGTTTGAGACAGTCTTACTATGTAGTTCAGACTGGCCCTGAACTCACTGTGTAGCCCCAGCAACCCTCCTGCCTCAGCCTGGAATCACAGTGCTGGGATCATAGGCATGTGCTACCAACACCTCACCAAAAAAATTACCAGTTTGCAACATCATGGTATAACTTAAATCAGGAAAGAACCAATAACATCTCTTAAGTCTAAAATAAAATTTTTATGTGAGCAGGATATTTACATTGTCTTAAGAGCGCTGAAGGTGGTGGCTAACCATGTGCCATTTAGTGTGGTTTAAGAACAATGCTCAACAGAGTACTTTGTATTAACAGCTGATTCCAGAGCTGGATCCAGGTAAGTACAAGATGAGCTTGTTATTTTTGTTTACTATGTAACTATATTTAATAAACAGATCAAGACATGGCAACTGAGATAGAAGCAGTAATAAGTCTCTCAACCATAAAAAGCCCAGGACTAGACAGGTTTACTGGTTAAGAACTAACACCAGTCCTCCTCAAATTAGTCCATGACACAGAAAGGAAAGGAACTCTGCAGACTCATTGTGAGAGGCCAATAACATACTGATACCAAAACTGAAGATACAACAAAAAGGGATATACCAATATCCTTAATGAAGATAGACACAAAAATTCTTTTCAATAATACATGTAAAAGATTTTACACCATGATTGAAAGGATACCAGTGTGTTCAACATTCAAACCAATCAATGTAATGCACCACGTAGTTAGGTTCAGCATCCCTTTATAAGACAGCCCTGAAGAAACTAGGTATTAAAGGCATAGTAAAGGATATGCATGACAGTTCCATAGCCCACATTACTGTAAATGGGGCAAAACTAAAAGCCCTTCCTCTAAAATCAGAATGAGGCAAGGAGGTTAAAGCGCACTACTGTTATTCAATATAGTATTTAAAATATTAGCAAGAGCATTTAGGCAAGAGAAAGAAAAGGGATGCAAATAGTAAGAAAGATTTCAAATTATCCTTATTTGAAGTTGATATGTTCCTACACTTATAAACACTACTAAGAGAATTTTGTTGGGGTTGAGAAGTTGCTGCCTATTTGGCCCACCCTCTGGTTCTTTGGGACTGGCCCACAGTATTTTCAGTGACCCTTAGGCAATCACATTCTTGGAATACCAGTAAGAACATTTGGTTAGAACAATTGTCACTTTGGCTAAAGTGGTACAATCAGCAATAACAATAGCCTCAAACACTGCCTAGAAAATGACACACTGAGGTAACCACTAGTTTGCCACCTTTAACCATATGAACTAGATTTGTGGTTATATAGCAAAATCTAAAACAAACCAGAAAATTATATGCAGTAAATAAGTCCTTAATATGTCAATTTTACCTGCAGGGCAGGAAATTTAAAAGGAGTTAAGAGAAAAAAATACAGAAGTAGAAGAGGAAGAGATTACAAGCAAAGCTAGGGGACAAAGGGGAATCATGTAAAGTTTGGGAAACTGATGCAAAAGACAGGAGGGAAAGAGAGAAGGAAGAAATAAAGGGAAGAACAGAACAAAACAGCAACCACAAAGAAGCTAGAATCTACATTCATACTCATGAAAACAAGATCAAACAACGAAAAAAACGCCAAAAATTACTGAGAAAAAAAAAGAAAGAAAAAAGTGAAAGAATTTTGATACATTCAACTTAGAAGTAGAACATTACCTTTTCTATATACCAATAATAAACTAGCTGGAAAAGAAATTAGGAAAATAATTCCATATAAAACTGTTAAAGGAAAAAAGAAACCCAAGGGTTCAACCTAAGCAATGAGGTGAAAACTTCTAGAATGAAAATTATAAAACGCTGAAGAAAGAAATCAAAGATACAAAGTTGGAAAGACCTCTCACATTCGTGGATCAGCAGAATTAATATAATTAAAATGGTCATATTGCCAAAAGCGATCCGTGGATTTAATGCAATCACCATCAACATTTCAACGACATTCTTCACCAAAGGAGAAACACCAATCCTAAAATTCATGTGGAAGCATAAAGAACCTGACTAGCCAAAGAATCTGAAGCAAAAAGGACAAGGCTAAGAGGCATCACAAGTTCTGATTTCAAAGCCACAGTAACAAAATCAGCATGATATTGGCACAGAAACAGACACAGAGACCAAAGGAATAGAGGTCACAGAAACATATGTATGCAATTACAACCATCTAATTCTGGACTGAGGAGCCCAAAACACTGGAGAAAACATAACCTCTTCAGCAAATGGTGCTGGGAAAACTGGGTATCTGTTCGCAGGTGAGCAAAGCTAGTAGTATGCATCAAATTCTAAAAAAAGTTCATTGAAAATGGATCCAAGACCTATGTATAAGACCAGAAAGGTTAAACTCCTATGAGAAGACAGAGAAAATACACTTGAAGCCAGGGTCTTGAGCACAGACTCCCCCACAGTACTCCAGTAGCACAGCAAATCTCACCAAGAATCCACAAATGGGATGACACAAAATGCAGTTTCTGGATAGCAAGAAAAACAAGCAACAGAATGAAGTGGGAAAACATATCTGTCAGTTGCTATTCCGAAAGATGATTACTATCTAGAAAAGGTAAATCTTCTAGAGCTTTCTATGGTACAAACAGCCCGCTGCAATACCTATTTCAACTCCATGAACCCCAATAGAAGGAATCCACCAGGTGAGGCAAACATTAACAAAGGGAAAAGAAAAAGGAAGCCAACAACAAAAAATAATGTGACAAGAATAAGTCAATATATATTCATTATAACTATCAATGTTAATAGTCTCAATTCACCAAGCAAAAAACCAGACTGGCAGAATGGATCAAGAAGCAAGATCCAACAATATGGTGCATACAAGAAAGACATTTAATTCAAAAAAGTTCACAAAGTCAAAGGATGGAAAACAATACTCCATGAAACAGGAAAAAAGCAGGGGTAGCTATTCTATTTGCAGACAAAATCAATTTCAAACCAAGACTGATTAAGAAAGACAAAGGTCACTCCATCCTTGTAAAGGGAATAATTCAAAAGGAAGAGATAACAATCGTAAATATACATGCAACAAATACTAGTGTACTCAACTGTTGGAGACTACTATGAAGTGGCTCTGAGCAGGATTTTAAAAATTAACTAATTGGCTTTCTATTTTTATCTGTGAGTCTGTCCCAAGCCTAGGCCCCCTGCCTAGAGATGAGAGCTGATTCATAGGAAGTGAACCTCTATGAATCACTGGTCCTGGCTGAGGCCTATAGTGGCGTGTGAGGCCAGAGATACCTCAAAGGGCAAGATAAGGCCACAGCTGAGGATACCTTGGCTCCATCACCAATTAAGTAAATAGAGACTGCAGTTGAAGGAATCTCACTCCTGCAGTCTCACTCCTACCATACATGTCATCCTGGAGATAAGATGGTTCTCCTAAATTGGCATAATTTACTACTTGGAGAAGTCCTTGAAGTGACTCCCAAGGTCCTCCTCATTTTTTTCTTTCTTTCTTTTCTTTTCTTTTTTGTCTTTTTGAGACAGGGTCTTTCTACACAGTTCAGGTTGGCCTTGAGCTCACTTTGTAGCCTAGGCTGGTCTCAAATTCACAACGATCCTCTTGCCTCAGCCTCCTGAGTGTTGGGATTACAGGCGTGAGCCACCATGCCCAGCTGGTCCTGCTCATTTCCCACGCTTTCCTCAGTTTCCCAGCCCTTTGTTTTGGACTTAAAAAATATGGGCAGTCCAGAGAATCTTTGTCTTAGCCCTGGGAGTCTCAAACTCAGCTAAAGGGTTTTGACTTTCCTGGAGCCCTAAAATCATACCATTTATCTCATTTTATTTAAGCCTTCACCATACATTCATTTGGAAGATTGGGGATCTAGTTCAGCACCCAATACTCAACTATATAAAACAAATATTAACTATATAAAACAGACATGAAAAATGAAATAAGCACTAACACAACTCTAATGCAGAACCTTAGTACAACTCTATCATGAACAGGCAGATCAATTAGACAAAAAAATCAACAACGAAACCTTAGAACTGAGCCAAATTTTTGAACAAATGGTCTTAGTAGATGTCTACAGTGTTCAAACACACAGCATCAGAATACATTCTTTTCAGCTGTACATGAGACATTCTCCAAAGTAGACCACATACTGGCTCACAAAACATACTTAAGTGCAAAGTAAATGAAATTATCCCATGCATATTATCAGATCATACTGCAATCAGTTGGAAATGAATGGCAAAGGAAATCACAAGAAATTAAATAACACCCTACTGAGCAACCAATGGGTCACAGAAGAAATTTAGGAAGGAATTAGACAGTTTCTACATTTAAAGGATAATGCCAATACAAACTACCAAAACATATGAGATGCAATAAAAGGAATTCTATGAGGGAAATTTGTAGCAGTGAATACCTATATCAGGAAAACACAGCAAGCTCGGATAAAAACTTAATGTTGAACATCAAATTTTTAGAAAAAGAAGAGCAGGTGGAGCCCAAAGCTTGTATGGGAATGAATTGTAGAGATCATAGTAGAAATTAATGCAGTGGAGACTAAAAAAACAAAAACAAAAAACCCCACAAAGGATCAATGAATAAAAGAGCTGGTTCTTTGAAAGAATAAATAAAATTGATAAATCTTTAGCCAACCTTATTTTAAAAAACAAAGACTCAAATCCATGCAATTAGGAATGAAAAGGGTAAGGTCACAACAGATCCTGCAGAAATCCAGAAGATCATCAATACCACCTTCAAGGACTTTTACTCCAATAAGATGGAAAATGTAAAAGAAATGGACAGATCTTAGACACATATGAATTATCAAAGCAGAAAAATCCGCTGCGTGTGGTGGCTCAAGCCTGTAATCCCAAAAGTTGGGAGGCTGAGGCAGGAGGATCATTGCGAGTTTAAGACCAGCCTGGGCTACAAAGTAAGCTCAAGGACAGCCTGAACTGCATTGAGACCCTGTCTCAAAAAAGACAAAAAAAAAAAAAAATCTTAAATAAAGCAATATCAATCAGTGAAATTGAAGATGTAATTAAAAGCCTACCAACAAAGAAAAGCCCAGGTCCTTATGGATTCACTGCTGAACTCTACAACTAATTTAGAGAAGACCTCATATACCTACTTCTCAAACTCTTTAATGAAACTGAAAGAAAAGCAAAATTCCCAAATTCATTCCAAGATGTAAGCATTACCGAGATACCAAAACCAGAGAAAGACTCAACCAAGAAAGAGAATTACAGGCCAATCTCTGTAATCAACATAGTTGCAAAAATGCTCAGTAATACAGTGGCAAACAGAATGCAGTAAATCAATGAGAGGATTGCATATTATGACCAAGTAGAATTCATCCAGGGATGCAGCATGGTTCAGTACATGCAAATCAATAAATGTAATGCACCACAGTAACAGAGCTAAAGACAAAAACCATATGATCACTCAATGGATGCACAAAAAGTTTTTGACAAAGTCCAACACTGATTCATGATTAAAAACCTTACAAAAAATTAGAATATCTTAATCTCAATCTGATAAAAGCTACTATGACAAACTAATAGTCAATATAATACTAAATGAATAAAAATTGAAAACTCACTCTAAAATCAGGAACTAGACAAGGATGTCCACAGTCACTACTCTTATTCAATACAGTTTTGGAAACTTTAGCCAGCACAGGTAAACAAGAGAAAGAAAAGGAATAAGGATAGGAAAGGAACAAGTTAAATTATCATTACTGGCAAATGACATGATACTCTACATAAAAGACCCCCCAAAACTCCACCAAAAGACTTCTAGATTTAATAAGCAAATTTAGCAGACACTAAGCCAATACTCAAAAATCAATAGCCTTCCTGTACATGAATAACTAACAGAGAGAGACATTAAGAAAACAACACCTTTTACAGTAGCAGCCAATAAAATCAAATACCTAGGAATCAATGTAAGGAACAAAGGAAAAGACCTCTAACATTAAAAACTACAGTGGCCCGGCAAGCTGCAGCTGCCCCAGGGTGAGAACCACCAGTGTCTCCTGAGATCTGCACCATGTTGGAACTTAGGGCACTGGGAAACCAAGCAACCAGCTCACCTCCCTGGAAAGTGGCTGTAGCCTGGCAAGCTGCAGCTGCCCCAGGGCAAGAACCATCAGCATCTCCTGAGATCCGTGCCATGTTGGAACTTAGGGCACTGGAAAACCAAGCAACCAGCTCGCCTCCCTGGTAAGTGGCTGTGAGCCTACATCAAACATCCCATCTGTCCCCCACCCCTGTTAGCAAATAAGAGCCAGAGATCTAAGCATCTGTTAGGAGGCTGACCATATGCAATATAGCAAATAAGGGGGATTTCCTTCTACCATCTCTTTGAAGGCAAATATTTTTATCACTGTTTTGCTTTGTTCTGATTAATGGTACTGCTCTATTCAATTGTTTTGATAAGTTCTATAATGTATTTCCTTTGATTTTGCTATACCTAATTGAAAGAACAACTATTGTGAAGATAACGATATACTATGGCACCTATTACTGTTATCCTGGTAACCTGCGGTGAAGTGAAAAATTTCACTGCACTGTCTCAACTGGCTTTGTTCTGCCTTGTTCTGTTGTATTTTACTACCTTCAAAATAATAGAAAAATTTTTTAAAAACTACAGTACTCTGAAAAAGGAGACTGAAGAAGATATCAGGAAAAGGAATGATACCCCTTGCTCTTGGGTAGGAAGAGTCAATAAAGTGAAAATGGCCATAGTTTCAAAATTGTTATACAGATTTAATGCAATTCCCATCAAAATTCCAACATATCTCACAGAATTAGAGAAAATAATTTCTAAAATAGAACCAGAAAAGCCCTGGAATAGCAAAGGCAATTCTAGGCAAGAAAGGTAAGGCAGGGAGCATGAAAATCCTGGACTTCAAATTATACTACAAAGCTACTGTGATTAACACAGCTTGGTAAGCTGGGGATATAGCTTAGTGGCACAAGTGGCTGCCTGGCAAGCACAAAGTCCTGAGTTTGATTCCTGGTACAAAAAACAAAAACAAACAAACAAACACCAAACCCAAAACAAACAAAAAACAAACCCAAGAAACCCCCAGCATAGTATTGGCAAAAAAAGACCCAAGAATCAATGGAACAGATTAGAAGATGCAGTACCATACTTAGCCACCTTATCTTTGACAAAGATGCCATATACATTCACTGGAAGAAAGTCTCTTTAGTAAATAGTGCAAGAAAAAACTGGCTTTCTATATGCCAAGGATTAAAATTAGATCCATATCTTATACCATGCACTAAAGTCCAAATGGATCAATGGTCTAAATATTAAAACAGAAACACTAAATCTGTGGAATTCTGGAAGACACTGATGTAGGCAAAGAATTCATGAACAAAACTTCAACCACATAGGAACTATCACAAAGAATTAACAACTGTGATCTCATTAAAAAGCCTTTCTACAGCAAGAGAAACCACGAGCAGATTGAAGAAACAACCCATATTGTGGGGAAAAAAAAAATTGGCAGCTGTTGCTCAAAGGACTAATATCTAGAAAATACAAAGATCTCAAAAAAAAAATCAAACTCTCAAAATTTTAATACATAGGCAACAGAAATAGACACTTTTCAGATGAAGAAGTAGAAATGGCAGATATATGAAAAAATGTTCAATAGGATTGGTCATTCAAGAAATACATATTAAAAATTTCATATTAAAATAACACTGAGATTCCATCACATTCCAGAAAGAATGTCTGTTATCAACAAATGAACCAATAACAAATGCTGGAGAGGCTCTGAGAAGGAACCGTTTTCCATTGTTGGTGGGAGTGTAGACTGGTTCAACCACTATGGAAATCAGTAGGAGACTCCTCAAAAAACTAGGACTAGAGGTTCCATTTCACCCAGCTATCCTCATCCTGGTATCTTCCCTAAAGAATTAAAAGCATCATACAACAATATATGTATACTCAAGTTTATAACAGCACAGAGAATAATAACTAATCGTGGAAATGGCCTAAATGCCCATCAACTGGTAAATGGATAAAGAAGATGTGGATTTTTTTAATATAATGGAATACTACTCTGCTATAAAGAATACGCTTGAGATATTTCTAGCTAAATGGATATGCCATGAGGCAATATTGTTTTGCTTTGTTTTGTTTGGTACCGGTAATTGAACTTACGACCTCATACCTGCCAGGCAGATGCTGTGGCCCCCCTAGTACTGTTCAGTGAAGTAAATCAGATAGACATGTGTAAATTCTGCATTGTTGCTCTGCTGAGAAACAAAAAAGTGTAAATAAGGACCAAAAAGTATTTAATAGGCCTTGTGAAATAGGAAGCCAGTGTTCAAATGGGAATGGAAACTAGGGAGCTGGAGGTGAACTTTCAGAAGGAAAGGAAAAGAAAAAACAGATGGCATGAAAAAGAAGAAAAAAATGGAAACAAAACTTTTGTAAATAAGGAGGGAAGAGGAATTAAACGAAGGGTAGGAGAATAGGGAAAAAAATGAGATTCAAGTTATATCTTATACAGGTACAAATTCCCTAAATGTACCAATAAATTTAATTTTAAAAAAATAGTATTTTATAAAATAGGCACTAAGAAGCTTTTTAAAAAGAAAAAAAGGGCCTAGGGATTTAGCTCAGAGGCATAAGTGCCTACCTGGCAAGGGTGAGGTTGTACATTCCATCTCCAGTACCAAAAATAAAAATTAAAAATTAAAAAAAATAAAAGATTTATGACTTCAAAAGAAAAGATGTATGCTATGTATGGTGGCATACACTTGTACTGTCACCTATTCCACAGGCTGACATAAGAGGAATGAGTTCAAGGCCAGCCTGGGCTACACAATAAGAACCTATCTCAAAAACTAAAATGTTACTCTAAGGTACAGTTTTTGTACAGCATATGTGAGGCCCTAGATTCCATCCCTGATACTGCACTAGACAGTTGGCTAGGGAGAAGGGGACATGTTGGTCACTTAAAATCTTGAAATAATTTAGGGGAAAATGGGCAACTACAATGGCTTTGTTTCTGTAAAATGTGTATTAAACCAACAGTCCACATATCAAGAGATCTCTGAAATACAAGGATGTATTGAGCTGTGGTAGATAAAGCCAGAGAAAGGAAGAGGTTTTGGGGTAAGTTTCTCTAACCACTACAGCAAGGCTAGGTATCAATTGAAAACATCCATTACCCTAGAACAAAGAGTAGTTTTATAATGAAAATGTGAGTGAGGAAAACAGAAGCTCCTTAACGCTACACTGGCTTTTACATAAGAGGTTTGGGTGGGCAGCCGATAAAAAATTAGCTCTATATGTAACAAGTGGTGGGGGCCCTGGTGGTCCTCTGTCATGTGACTGGAGCCAAAGAATTAAAATACAGTAATTTGAAACAGTTAGTTTGGCCTAAAGAGGCTGACTTATTAGCTTATCTCTTTCTTCCTTTATCTTTGGTTCTTGTGATTAAATTTAGGATATCTGAGAGTTTTTCTTTGATGAAGAGCATCTCTTTACACAATGGAATTAGAAGGAAAGAAGAGAAGTCAAGCACTAGAGAATGAAATTCTCTCTGGTTATCTTGCAGCAGTATCACGTGCAGATATGCAGTAAAATGTTCAACTCACTTTGAAAAAAGTATCAAGATATTTGCTTTTACTTTTTGAAGTCTATATTTATGAAAGTTAAGTCTAGATCATCCTGCTTCAGCTTCCTGAGAGCTAGAATCACAGGAACGCCTGGCTTTTGTTTCTTTTTTGTTTTTTTTGAGATAGGGGCTCACAATGTAGTCTAGGCTGGCCTTTAACTTAGGACAATCCTCCTGTTTCAACCTCAAGAGTGCTGGGACTCCAGTGTATGCCACACTGCCCACTTCGCTTCTGTTTCTTGATCTTATAGTTTCTTGACACAGGTTTAACCTTTAAGTTTCAACTGAAAGAATACAGACCTAAAAAAGTCCCCCAGATGTAGGGAGCGGCATGATAGCTTCACTGCTGCCACCCCGTCTCTCCCTCCTGTGGGCATCTGGTGCGGCAGCCTACATTTCCCATGATCCTCTCCAGCCTGACCCAGGATATGACGGTGACCTGTCCGTGCTTGATAACTTCCTGCCTCCGCTTCTTTATAAGCCAGGGACACTTCTTCAATAAACGAGACTTGATTGGAACCGCTCAACTTGTCTCTGTCTCTCTCTCTTTGCCCAGCCTCCACCCCGTTTTCCTTCCTCTAGGGGAAACTCACGGATTGATCCGTGGGCCGAATCACCCAGAATTGTCCAGATCAGGTCCTCCCTATACATAGGTCCTTATAACTCTGTGTCTTGAATGTTAGCCCATTCTTTTCACAGAGTCCTGTATTTGTATGGAGATTCTGGTATTTTAACAGAGAGAAAAAAAGACAAGAATAGGAAAATGGAACATTTAGGGGAGAAGATGTGGGAATCAGACTGCTGAATTCAAATCTTGACTCCATCATGAAACTAGCAATAACCTTAAGTTTACTATGTGTCACAGTTTCATCATTTGTAGTAATAGGATAATGGTAATACCTACCTTAAAGGGCATGTGAGAACAAGACCATACATGTGCAGAGATTAAAGAACAATGCCTAGTATATATAAATGCCTATGCTTAAGTGTCTTTCTGTTGTTTGAGACGGTCTCCTATGTAGTGCAGGCTAGCTTTGGACTTATGATGTAGACCAAACTGGCCTTGAACTCACATCAATCCACCTGCCTCAGTCTTCCAAGTGTTGGTACATGTCTTTAAGCATTACTATTGTTTTGACTCAACATGATTATTCAAACTTTTGTACACATTTACCCAGAAGCATTTTTAATAATGATTTCTAATAGCAAAGTAAGTTCTCTTGCACTCCAACTGTTCAATATTTATCTATGGTAAGAATAAAAATAATAACTATTTGAGATAAATATGCTTAATTCTTGGGATTCAGAAAGAATATTACATTTATGCCAGAATGTATTTTAGTGCAAGAAAATTAGGAATGATGGTATTTTGCTTTTATTTTTTGTCCCATAATACAGTTGCTCAATTTATTTAAATAGCAAAATAAATGAGCCTCAGTTTCTCTCTTTCCTTTCTCAACTCCCAGCTTTGACTAATATCCATTACCATTTTTTATATTTCTAGTCTTCTCAATATCTAAGCTTTCTATGAAAGTAGAGAATGGTTTAAAAGCACTTTGAAAGCAATAAGCATTGAAATACTGACTTTTACAGTCTTTCTTTGCTAAATGGGAAACAATTTATTGTACACCTGGTAACACTAGTGACTGAAACATTTGTTTCATCACTTTACACTATACTGGACAGTAGAATTACATTTAGTTCTTAGTAATATGGTAAGAAATTATAAAGATTTGTAAAATGAATGATAAATACTGAAAAACCATTAAATGTGAGAGCGTATCTATTACAGAACATGGAAAGCTACATATATTATCAAGTTAAAAAACTGAAATTGCAGGACCAAGGATTTAGCTCAGCAGCATAACGGCCTGCCTGGCAAGCATGTGGTCATGAGTTTGATCCCTGGCACAAAAAAAAAAAAAAAAAAATTGTATGTAGAATCTTAACATAGAGTACAGGTTTATGTACAGAAAAATAACTAAAACATGTTAAAACACAAACATTAGTATTTTTCTTTCTTTTGTTATATCAAGTATCTTGTAACATGAATACTTACTTCACAACTTTGCCATACTTGGAAAATATCTGAAAAAAAAAGACCATACAATGATGTGTAATTCGAAATAAACATTTTCAGGCTGCATACACTGATTAAATTCTTTGCTATAGTTTATGAACAATTTTGGCCTTCAGTCTATTAAAAGGATTGTACAAGAAATATTAAAGAACTACAACAATTAGATAACTACTTTTGTATACATGACTCCTATAAAAAAACACTATGCGCAGGAGATAGCAGGGAGACACACTGGATAGCTGTGTCCTGTGTTATATCCATGGCAACTACCAACTCACCACAGTTCCAGGTACCTTTGTGCTTAAATATTAAGCTTCTGGAGTATTACTGTTCTTTTTCTGCACCCACAAACAACACAGTCACTGTTAAAGCAGATAGACCTTACGCTTCTTATAAAGCAAATGTTTTTATAATGGAAAACCCATTTGCAAAGTCTCCATTTTCTCCCGTTATTAATATGTCAGTGGTAGTTTATAGCTGGCCCTACCTTCCCTTCTATGTCTTTACCCTAAGCAACCCAATTTGTAAAGTTCCAGTCAGTACCTGTGTACTTATAGTTCCTATTTATATTTCTTAAAAATCTTTAAGAATATTTTTAGAATGTAAAATTATGCAACCAATATTAACAAAATTTTGCATTCTATGATGAGTTGCATAGTCAGCCGGGTGTGGTGGCTCATGCCTGCAATCCCAGCACTCCGGCAGGCTGAGGCAGGAGGATCGTTGCAAGTTTGAGACCAGCCTAGGCTACAAAGTGAGCTCAAGGCCAGCCTGAACTGCATAGAGACCCTGTCTCAAAAAGACAAAAAAAAAAAAAAAAGGTTGAATAGAGCCACCATGTTGCACAACTGAATGGCAGTATTGGCAACAGTGGACGATGAGAGCCTGTAAACTTTCTACCTAATACTTTCTAAGTGACTTCCCATTTCACTCCCAGTGAACTGAACCATTTCCTGAACTCAAAATAAAATGTATTAAATTATTAAGCTTCTCCCCAGTATGTAAAGTAAAATATTCAAGCTCTGAGGGTTGGGAAAGGCAACTGTTCACTTTCAGCAGTTTTTATCCAAAATCTCTATCTTATTACCAGTTTCAAAAGTCAGGTAAGCTGAGCCAGGTATCCTGGTGCAAGCTAGTAAGCCAGATAAAGCTGAGACAAGAAGATCACAGACTTGAGTCCAACCTGGGCAGTTCAGCAATTTAACAAAACCTGTCTCCATAAATATACAATAAATAATAAACAAATAGGCTGGATTGAAGTGTGGTGGCACACACCTATAATCCCAACACTTGGGAGGTTGAGGGAGAAGGATCACTATAATTTTGAGGTCCTCCTGGGTTACGTACTAAGTTCAAGGAGACCCAGAACTACATAGGTGAATCCTGTTTCAACCAGGAAAGAAAGGCAAGCAGACTGCAGATGTAGCTCTGTGTGAAGTCCCTTGATTCAATTCATAGTACTAGTCTCACACACTCCCAAATGGCTTTAAATTCGCTCTGAAAATTATAAGTTTTAATTTTTTTAATTATGTTTTCAAAAGAAATGGATTAAGTGCACCACAATGTATTCATTTAGATGTTTCTGGGGAGAACTAGAGGGGCAAGATACCTTGCGTCTCAAATAGAGGATTCCATACATGAATGTGTGAACATTAAAACTTACCCGGTATAAGTCATTGTTTGTCAGGGAGAAGGGCAAGTTGGACACATACACTGTGCTCTTACTGGGAGCCAAGCCACCACTCATTTCTAAAACGGAAAAGAAACCTACACATGAACACTATAAACAAGGTAATCCTCATTCCATGTCAAACCAAATATAAAGGTAACTGCTGATTCAATGATGGCGATTCACACACGGTTCCTTACGTTTTAAAGAATAAGAATGACTCCATCTGGATGAATTAAGGCTCTCCCTTTTGCCAGCCACTACCCAAGAGTTTTAGGCCTTCTTTCAGAATAGTTTCTTTAACCCTGTCAGTGCTGGCTGCCTGTGTCTAGGGAGAGGAGGGACTTACAACATAATTAATGGAGAAAACCGAAGCTACTTTTAACCTCCCGCAGAGATATTACTCAGCCATAAAGAAAGATAAACTGGAGACTTTTACAGGTAAATGGATGCAACTTGAGACCATACTTATTAATGAAATAAGACACGTGTAAATATTGAATTGTCTCAGAGTAAGAAGCTGAAATAACATATGTGCATTTGTATGTATGTGTATATAAAAATAATTAAGATAGTTATACTACTGATTTCTCTGAGTTCACCGAAGAGAACAAGTTATGCTGATATTGTTCGGACAACAGAATGCAGACATCTTGTGCTCTGGGTGAATGATTTGGGGAAGACAATGCACAATGTATTGTCACAGCCCAGTGATTAACGTGTTTTGAAATTGTTTTAGTTTTTTTCTTTTTCTCCTTGAAATAAAATGGATTTGGAAAAAATCATTCCAGAAAAATATTAAGACACTGTAAAGTCCTTAGGGATCTTTAATTTTTGCCCAAATTGTGAAAGGATAGTTGATTTTATACAGCTTCAGTACAGTGAAGGAATGAATGCTGGCTGGAAAATCTATCAATCTATCGATAGAGAGATATCTTGTAATTTATTTTCACGCCTTATTTTACAACCTAAATAACCCATAAAAATTATCATCTGTAATCCCAGCACTCGGGAGGCAGACCCAGGAAGATGACTGGGAGTCCCTGACCAGCCTGGGTTACAAAGAGAGCTCAAGGTCAGTCTGAACTGTATAGTGCGACCCTGTCTCAAAAAGACAAAATAATGTTTTGCACCACCAGGAACAGAACCCAGGAATGCTCTATCACGGAGCTACAGTCCAGCCTCCTTTTAAAAAAAAGCTGAGAGAGGTTTAGCCAAGTTCAGGGCCTGGCCTCAAAGTCTACAGCCTTGTGCCTCAGCTTCCTCAGTTCTGGGGTTCCAGGTGCGCACCTGGCCCGCCTGTACCTGTGAAGCCTACATCGGATCAACCCCAGCTCAGACGTGCGCGGTAAATCGCGGGTGTGGAGTGGATCTGCAGGGGAGGAAACAGTCGCGAGCCGCAGAATCCGGGGCAGAGTCGCGCCAACTCGCGAGGGAATGGAAAAATGGTTTGATGCTTGGTGACTGAGGCGAATTATCAGTCGCTGTAGAAAGGCTCCAGTTAGAGATTGCAGTAGTTAGGGTTTTGGAGAGAAATACGCCACAGGCAACGGTTGAGGTCCCAGACTAAAAGGCTGACGGGAGTCAAGGGGCGAACAGTCTGGGCTGCGGGGTCGGGCAAGGCCGCAGGGAAGGAAGCGTTTACCTTCAGGGTCAGGGAGGGCGGCCCGGAGGCCAGCTGGGGATCAACCCCAACTCTTCCTCGCTCCTCGCAGCGGCTTCTTCATTCCCACGCCCGCGCGGGGTGGACGCA